>CAEMYA010000223.1:30906-49374 GCA_903131615.1 Diplodus sargus | reverse complement strand
TTGTTCTAAATGTTGTTCTTTTATTATAAACAGACGTCTCAACCGTTTGGTAGAGGACTGTATCTGAAATACTGTAGGGTCTAATTAAATAAAAACTATTGAATGTTGTTATTGTTATCATAATTGAATAAAAAATGCAAAGAAATAATTTTTCCTTCGCTTTTTTCTTGGTGCGTACCTTAAAGGGTTAAGTGATTTTACTGTGCACAGAGGACACTTTCATCATGTAATAGTTTTAGTGCATGTATACCACTCAAAGCAGCGCTGCGTCTCCTGCGAATGATTGTGTATTATAGTCCATGAACGCACCGTCCCTCAGTAAGTGAACGTGAACCTCAGGGCTAAATCATGAACTGAATGACAGATCGTTTGGCTGTTTATCAGTTCAGGGAGTTGGAGAGCACTGAACGATTCGGTGAACGATTCTTTTGAACGAATCATTTTAATGACTGATTCTAGAGATTCAGTACAGTAAAAAGAACTGCCGTTCCCATCACTAGTCGGTACCAGGGTACTGTTTAGATTCGGGACAAACGGTACTTTAGCGGTACTTTTTATTTGATGATTTTTTTTATCGGTTTTTGACATGGATGGTTTCTGAACGTCTACCCAACTGTAATGACTACAAACTTAACAACGAACTCCATGACTTGACATCGCAGAAATGAAACTGGGTGCCGCTGCCACAGCACTGCAGTCTTTAGCGTTAGCCGGGCTGCTAGCTGGGCTGCTAGCTGGGCTGCTAACTTTACTTGCTTTGTTATAGCAGTCAAACACGCCACACTCCTTTAGCTTCATACTATGCGCAAGCTCCAAGTGTTTGGTGATGTCGCTTACCCCGAATTTACACTGGATACTGTCCGCTGCGTTACAGCTCTGATCCGGTTTTGCTCCGCTGTCCGGCAACCCCCACCGGTTGCGGTTGAGTCCGCCATGGTGCAGTACGGTAGACAGCTGGCGTCCTGAGGCCGAGGAGTTTCCACAATAATCACATAATCACCCGCGACCGCAGTTATAGCTATTTGTTATAAAAACAACAACAGGAAGTGTTACCGACCGAAGGATTAGTAGAAGAGCTTGTGTTTGTCTCTTTTATGAGATTTGTGTGCTGGTGTCAACACAGAGTGTTTTATTTTGAAAAGT
Source organism: Diplodus sargus (assembly GCA_903131615.1). NCBI lineage: Eukaryota > Metazoa > Chordata > Actinopteri > Spariformes > Sparidae > Diplodus > Diplodus sargus. Next base: position 48,231 of record CAEMYA010000223.1, on the reverse strand, counting down.
AACCGGATGTTATATTGTTATGTACATGCTTGGTTTAATCTGGTTTGCCGACTTCCCTATTCAGGAGCTAGTGTCAGGCAACCAAATGAAACGCAGCTTCTTAACTTGAGTAAACTAGAGGATTTTTCTGGGTTTGAAAATTGTTGGAAACATTTGGACAAATGTAACAACACAGCAGGACATTGACAATGAGGGTTAGGGCTAGGACTTGGACTAGAAACTTAACAAAAAATTGTTATGAAACGTTTTGCAGATAGCAAATTCAGAGTGCCTCTGTTACAAGAAGCAAGGACTCAATTTGAACATTTAATATCTTGTTTTATAAAGTGTTGCAATTTTTCAGAATAGGGGTTGTAACACAAGTGTTATTTGCGACTGGCAAAAACCAAAGATGTTTACTAAAGCAGTGACTTACTTTATATAGGCCTACAGTATAACAATTTGTCATAAGGGCATTTTTATATATAGAAAATGGCGTGTACAAAATGTTCATCCACGAGCAAAAGTACCTTACAGTGTTGCTTTCAACTATAATCACGATTTGTACTTTAAAGCTGTTCCAGTGACCCATTTTGGCCTGCTGACCTATTATGTCACATCATGACGGATGCTGTCATTTAACTCAGCAATTACCTGTGAATCTAAGCATAATCAATCTTGTTCATTTCAAAACACCTATTATGTTGATCGAGGGTTTGTGTCATGTGCCTCGATTGGCTGGATGTGTGATTAATGTAATGTGATTTTCAGAATGTGAGACAAATTAGTTTTGATCAGTGGTGTAAGTGGTGTCAGGGTCTGTCTCGTCAAGGCTGTTTGCTACCGTTTGTCTTAATTGTTGAATCACTTGACGTCTCATAAAACGCCTTCACATTCTGAGCCCCCTCTCTGTTTCCCCATCAACCTTTCACTTCCTGCTTCTTCTTGCAGTTCTTTACTTAGCTTTCCCATTTTTTTTGTTGTCTCGTTATTTATTCGGTTGGCAATCAAATGGAAAATAAATGCAGTGTGATTCTGAAGAAAATTCACAAATTGAATGAGAGTCTTAATGCGGTCTACCAAGTCACCCGTCCTGTCTTGCTGTTCTGCCCCGCCAACATAGTCACTTATGAAAAAAGCATGAACCTGACATATGGTAATGTTCTTCTGACACAAGCTGCATGCATGATGCTGCCGTTTGTAATTAAGTATCTTCGCACATGACTTGCAAGTGCAGGAATGAACATGCAGAGCTCTGTGGTGTTGTGTCAGTACAGGTTGAGTCGTATTATCCTACATCAGTTTTTCAAATGAAATTGATATGAAAATGCAGCTTCATTAAAGCTGCACTAATCAAGATTTCTATAGTAATTATTGAAGAAAAACAATAAGGGGAGGGATAGGGTGAATATTACTTAGTGGGCTTGTTGCACATCAGGCACAATGTAGAAGTGTCTTCAAGTCAGTAGTTAACAGTTAATTTCCAGAATGTATGAAATGCATCATATACCTGTAAGTTTTGGCAAATGTCCTTTAAGCATGTGGATTGGAATGGATTGTTTGTAAAGGTTGTATGACTATCATTAGACAAATAATACATTTTTATTATTAAAATCATGGCAGCAGTGCTAACCTCCGTGAGCACATCAATGGGAATTCTCATTATGTTTTAGTGTCAAGCTGTAAGATGTTCGATTGAAGACCACATAATGCTTTAATTACCCCTTTCACACACAGTTGTCACATTGTGGGTGGGTTGGTATGTCATGGAATATGTGGTACCAATCAACCAAAATGTGTCATATTTCAACACAAATAAACATGCTGTCATGTACTGTATCTACAGTGGCACACACACAGACTCACAAAGCACATGCACACCCACATGTACACAGAGGTAATATATTTCCTGCAGCTCCTTCTGGAACACACACACACACACATACACACACACACACACACACTACTACTTGTTGCTAGGTATGTTGTCAGGCTGTCATGTTAGATTTATCTGTAACACACTCAGTCAAGCAGTTCTAAGAATACGTGCGGGGAATAATTTCTCAATATTGATTCCGTCCATGTAATCTAAAATTTATTACAGGGATGATCTTCAATCCAAATATTGACTCCTTTCCCAGCAGCAGGCTTCTAAGATTACTGCAGGGACAGCCTTCGGTCCAATTAGAGTGCAGCCATAGGAAAGGCAGAGTCCGGCTCTTGACAGTATAACAAAATATGCAGTAGAATTGACTTAGCAGAAGAAAAAAATAAGTAGGTTTTACCATCAGATTTAATTATAAAAATGGAAACAAGTTGAAAGAAAGACTGAGTAAATATTAATCTGAATCACTTCTCCAGATAGCAGTTTGCGCTCACTGTGTATGAATATTCTCTTTTCTCACTCGATATCTTTGGATATTTCAGACTGAATTACAGCATATTCAAACGCAGAGTGACAGCAGAGATGGAAGAGCCGGAGCTGAATCCCTTACTCCATAGGTTCATCATTTGTCCATTACCAAACCAGGATATGTTTTTTAAATGGCACTTCTGCCCATATTGGTTTAAATGGAGAGTTTGATGATATATGATTTTGAGATGGGTTTTAATGATGCAGCCTTTATTAAATACCAGCAGTCATTTATCTGACAGGAGAATCTCCATGAAAAAAAGTGAAACGCATGCAGACGGAAAGCTCTCCAGTAGTATTCTCATGCTGCTCCACAGCAGTGATAGTTTTTGCTGCTGAATGCAACTGGGACTGCACAGATTTATACATTGGGGAGACAAAACACCCTCTCCGTAAACTAATGGCACAACACAGGGGGCGCAACTCCTCAGGTCAAGACTTTGCAGTCCGCCTACATCTGAAGGAGAAAAATCATTCATTTGAGGACAACAATGTGAACAACTTGGCCAGAGAAGACAGATGGTTCGAAAGAGGAGTAAAATAAAGAAAAAACTGGAACAACCATCTCTGAACAGAGGAGGTGGTCTAATACATTACTTATCACCCACCTACAATGCTGTACTGAGTTCTCTCCCCAGACCGCTTAACAACCATTCACACCTGGGCTCACGTAGCTCTCGCAACCCACATAAAGGCCAGTTGGACCAGCGACACACAAGTGGCCCTAACGACTCTGAAACTCAGAGCTCACATGTGTCCTTAACGACTCTGTAAGGACACTCCCACACAGAGTTTAATAGCCAGCTAGTTAGAACTGAGGAAGCCTCTTGGATGAGAGGTGAAACATCTTCAAGAAACTGAAACAAGTCTAGCTGCCAACGATACAGCACTTATAACTGTTGGAGTATTTACATTTGATGCCACTGTATGTTTCCAACACATTGATCAATGACCTTAGTTTCAAACTATAATGCTCTACCGACCCCTCTAGTGTCAGTTTTGTCAAGTCGGCAACAATACATACTAAAGGCTGTCAGTTTTCCCAAAGATGAAGGTCCAACATTCAAATTTGAGTCGATAATTAATTTGACATCTAGATAGCTAGATAAACTTTTAATTTCTTATTTTTTCAGTCCAGATGTCGTTTATATCTATACATCCTTTGTAGCGGTGACTCTAAACATGTTTATTGTTGACACTGACTTGTCAATGTTCTGTTAGATGAATCTGCTAATGATGTGCAATAGGTGCCCATTTCTTTTGAAGGGAGGGCTTGCGGGGACCTTTTTACTATTTTTTAACAGGGTTGAGGGAAAAAAAAAACAATCAGAAAAAATCTTTCAGTAAATGTATTTTGCATCATTGTTCAAAGGAAGCACAATCCTTTATTAGCCCCTTCACTGTTGAATTCTAGTGCCTTTTTTATAAGAATGTTATAGCTACACACTGTCACCTGTGAATCGCTATATACTGTATAGATTATTTTTTTCAGTGGAAAAAATGAAGAGTCAGTCAGACTCCATAATGCATTGAAGTGCTACACCCATCAGATGCTAGGATAGTCTGTTTGATGCCTAGGAGGTGAAACCCAGGGCAAAAAGGCATTAGGGAAATAATAGATAAAGCATTTGCTGCTCGTAAAGGTTATGAGCCTACAATTGTTGCCGTGCCCTCGCCTATGATTTATGCTCCCAGATAAACAAATCATCATTTTCATTAACTCCAATCATGACTTAGTTGGATTATGACATCTGGGCAGTAAAAAATAAAAAGTTTATTGAGTAAACTGAGCTGAAGGGGGAACAAGAGAAGACAACAGTAGGATTTTTAAAAGTGAGGGAAGCTTGCCCCCCCTTTGTCCCCGGTGGAACTGATGCCCTTAGCCATAGAATTTCATCACAATGTGTGAAGTTAACGCAATGAGTTACCACATTAATATTAATCAGTCGTTCTCTGTGGTTCAGTCAACATGTCTAATGAAAACTTCACTTCATAACCTTCATAAGAATTCACTACAGGGACAGATTTCTTGCATTGGACTGTGAAGCTGTACCTAACAACTGGTGACTGATCGGAATACAACCATGTAGACTGGACTCGACACATATTGCCATCCATTAGCCTGGTTTGGTGCCGTCTTATCCGCTGTTTGGAGACAGTCACAGATGGCTGAGGGAAGCAGCTGTCTGCTGCCCTTTAATGGAGGGGTGGTAATTAACAAGGCGTACAGTAGATAGAAGACGCCAGGTAATCTTCATATATAAAGTCTTCTCTCTTGTAAAAAACAAAAAGTGGCCTTTGAAAACACTTCAGATGAAGCAGAAATCTCATCTTTGTGTTGCTCATCCAACTTGGCCCTGTAGTGTTAAATGAGTGAGGGCTCATCAGTAGTCAGTGTTTGAGGGGGCAGTAGTGAGCACATTCCAGCTGGTGCACCAGCATGGCAGAAATAGACATGGACTTTAAAAACAGGAAAGATTTTTGGTTTATCTGAAGTGTTTTTCAAAAGGTATTTATCAATTTTGTAAGAGAAAGACTTAACCAGACATGTATTCAAAATCCACAAAGTCCTCATATTTTTACTTCCACACAGCCACTCCTATGAGATTTACTATGGGGCCATCTGGGACTGTTTCCCTCTGTGTGTTCCACATCATTCATTCATTTCTGGCTGGGCATTCATGCCTTCAGCCTTTAGGTCACTGTTTATTTGACTCCAATTGATTTATACGTATTTTGATGATAGTGGCTGTGGATTTTTCCTTGCCAATAATCACAAATGGTCCTGCAGTGTACGCATCTCTCCACACCCAAAGCCTCTGAAGGGACAGCCATGTGGGAGATCTGAGAGCACACTCACCAACAACTTACTTTATTGCAACTTAATCACGAGTTGCCAACCACCTCATGCTGATTTCTAATACACAACCATCTGTCAGGTCGGATATCAGCCAGACTGAGCCCTCAAACAAGCCGTTATTGTCCATCTCAGCATCTTTGTCCACCATTGGTGTCAGGCCTGAACGGATCCTTCAGCTATTTCAGCAGTCATGCTGTGTAGCTTTCTCCGTTAAAAGCCAAATTCTTAACAGGGCCTCATTTGGCAGCGATGACTCTCCACTAAATTTGTTAAATGTGTCTACATAAATTGCTTGGCTCATACTGATGAAATACATTTTATGCTTTAGCATAAAAAAAAAAGTCTGACCTCATATCCTCAAATGTTTTGCTCAATTTATGTCAGCACCACTTCCGCAGTTATCTCCAGGATATGGTCGATAAACATGCATCAACTAAAACGGGTTTGCTGTATTTTAACATGGTGGATGAGCTGGGCTTGGTACTGTTATTGTGTGGTATACAATTAGCTGGCGAGTTCATACTTAATACTGAATAATAAAGAGCTATATTGCTGATTTTGTTTAAAATTCAGTTTTTATGCTTGAAGCAGTTTTACAGCGAGAGTAAATTAAGAATTAATGGACCGCCAGTAATACATTAGATTGTATTGTGAGTGCACTAACATAAAAATAAATTACAGTTTAATTTGAATCAAATGTGAGGATTCGTAGTCAATAATTGCAAGTAATAAGTATTGTAAGTTGTTGTAATGGAAAGAGATTGTATATACAGTTAGTTATCAGGTGTAAAAACAAAACAACCAGTACAAACTTTCATACTGTGGTCTGGGTAAATACTTGATTCTGACAGGCTCCAGGTTGTCAATTAAATCCTGGGAGTCCATAAGTAGTTCCCTGTCTGTTCGTCGCTCTGAAAGAGCCTGTATGTAAAATGAGTAGCACTGGCATCGCCTGGTTGCAGACACCTTGATGTTTAAAAAAAAAATGGAAAATCTTTTTCACAACACACATTTGTAATACACGTGCCACAGTATGTATGCTGCCCACATGAACTTAGTCAAGCAATCTTCCCACAACCTGTTCGCTATTCAACTCGGCCGTGGCCGACTGTACACATGGACGGTAAATTCTACTTTGAAAATGTTAAACACAATATAAAATTAGATGTAGTGTTTGTCAATTAAACCCAATAATATTGACTTAGAATCTTGCTGGCATTGTGTTAGATTTTTGGCTAACGGCTGTGCCAAAGGGTCCAATGAGCTGAGCGTACCTGAAATGTCAGTCGTTCCTAAATTGCATATAAGGTTTGTATTTTGTAGATGTGAAAAATGTCTCCATTTTATAATAACCATATAGATTTATGATGATTGTTCAAGCTATTGGCCAATCTCTCAGGTGTTACCAGGGAAACAGAGTTATGGCTTGTCTAAAACTTTTGATCACAAAACACAAGAAAATATAAATAGATGGTCTTATTTTATTATTGATCATGGTATAAGAAGAATAACACAATCAGACACCTCACTTGGTATCATCCCCTACAAAATATAAATGCACTTTTGTCTCATAACCTTGTGTGGCCAACTTCAATCCTGCTTGATCTAGCTAAGGATTGAGACTCAAAGATGTACATCTTCAACACAATAAACACATGCTGCTAGTGCAGGGCGGGTAATGATAAATGCAATCGCTGACAGCACAATGCATCTGTTCTCTTCTACTTCTCTCTCCGATCATTATTTCTTAAATGTTGTGCTTCCTTCAGCTACAGTTTCTTTTTTAATTCAAATACTGAAGTTGGGCTTTGAACATATAGTGCTTCACGCTAAATGCTAAAACAATGTTGGTGATCTTGAGCCTTCACTAGAGTCAACAACATCTACACTTGCTGAGGTTTCTACTAAGTTCATTATGATAGGAGGATCGATAGATGGCCTCCAACCATTGGCCTTGTGCATTGCAGAAAAATTCAGCAGGCTGCTGTGGCCTCTCCCTTGTCAGTCCTTGGTCCAATTGCGGTATCTCAACTCCTACAGGAACAGAAGGAAGGCTGAAAGTTATTCAGTTATCCAACATCTTATATTTACCTCTTTGGTTGTCGCACTTTTTGACCACTTGTGTGGTGGTGACCACACCTGTGAAGGCCATCTACAGTATGTCACAGGACTGTACTAGCAAACAACATATCTCTCCCAGCCCACACGTGCTACACATTAGCTCGTCTGCCTCTCCTGTACATCAACCCTGGCTCTTCTTTCACTTGTCGCTGGATCATTGTTACAGCCAGGCTTCTGTAGTGTTCCCGGTGTGTAGTTCTCTAATGCTGTTATTGTAAGCTAACTGTTATCTCTTTTCTTTGTGCTCCAGGATCATCACTCTTATGCCTGCCTGCCTGCCATACTCCCTCGTTCATCTGCACGGCCCAGACGGTCCTGCCATTCCTCACTGCCCTCCTGCCTTCTGCCTCAGCCGGCTATCTCCCCTCTCCTACCTCCTCCATTTCCCCACTGTGCTTTTTCAATAAATCCCCTTCATTTATCTTACCCATGAGTCTGTCTGCATCTGGGTCCACATCGCAAACTGCAATACCAAATATGAATAAAGACTTTCAGCAGCTGTCGTTCATGCTTAAAAAAAATGAATTATTGGTCCCAGCCACACACTGCACTGCACTGTTCTGATGGTGAAGCTGCAGAAATAAGGAAAATAATATGAAACGCTTCTACAAACAGAAAGGAAAAAAAAACAAACATAATGCAATCTTTTTTCAGCTCCATTAAATAACATGTTTGTGCAATCTGTACACGACATAAAGGTTGTTATTTTTACTTTAATTAAGGTAAGTGACTAAATATGTCCAGTGCCACAAGATGGTGCCTTGATTTTAAAGTTATTTTATTTTTTACTTTTTAATATTATTAATATTATTATTATTATTTCCAAGTCCAAACTAATGCAATGTACATTGTTGTGCCAAAACTAGCAGCAAATGTTTTTAGTAACAGTGATATGTTCAGGTTAAAGAATGCAAAGATTCCCCTAATCATCCATGGTTGACGGTTTGATGCAGCTGTAGCTCGGAGGTAGAGCAGGTTGTCTAGTTATCTATTAGGTTCGAATCTCAGTTCCCCCCCAGCTGCATGTTAAAATGTCCTTGAAAAAGATACTGAACCCCAAATTGCTCCTGATGAGCAGTTGGCGCCTAACATGTGTGTGAATGGGTGGATTTGACAAGTTTTGTAAAATGCTTTGAGCGGTCAGTAGACTGGAAAAGTGCTATAGAAAGTCCATTTACCACGGTCGCTTATGAATTCAACATGGTGGCTCCTGTTCCAATTGCACTTGCTAACGCTCAACAAATCAAAGGATGCTTGTGCTACCAAGTGGGCACTTATTTATCTTGCTCACTCCGACTTTCTATGGATTGTTAAACTTTGTGTCTTTGAGCTGCTGCTCTCTGAGTCTGATGTTCTGCCTCCATTAGAACACTGCCGCATATCCCAGCATGCAAATCTGCAAAGCTCTGATCTGAATCTTAGCAGGGGGTATGCTGGAGTCTCTGTAAAGGCTGTTCAGAAACTGAAGAGAACGTTCTGCAACATTAGCTACAAGTATTTTACGCAGGAGGCAGCACATGCAGAGATTTAACCTAGTTTTAACCTGCAACATTAATTTTGAAATTCCAATTCTTAATCCAGCTATAACAAGTTTTTTTCAAACATTCTGTTACGCCATAATTTGGAAAGCACAGGTGTATATTATGTAATAATCACCATTAGTTGTCATTAATAGTTGTGTTTACATGTTGCCTTATTGCCAGGTCAGTCATCAATTATGTTTGTTTTACATGTCATAGGCTATGTATCACATTGATTAAGAATGACATGTGTTCCAACATTTGTAAATGTCACATCATCGGGAGAATTTCCTCGTTTGTTGTGACAAAAAAATGATACTTCTGACATGAAGTCAGGCAAACTGCAGCTGTGTTTGCGGTGTCGAAACCACGCGTGTCTAATGAGTCCTCAGAGGCGACATGCAGCAAACTGCCACAGGTCCGAATTGAAGCCTGGGCAGTTGCTGTGAGAAAACAGCTTGTGTGCACAGACTTCCCTTCATACCTGTTGAGCTACAGGGGCTGTTGGACTTTTAATTTTCACACAATACACTTTACTTTTTTAATGCCAAGGTGGTTTCTGTGACTTTCAGTGACACATCAGGCAAAATGAGACAAAAATGTTGAGCTAAAATGGGACATTTTTCTGTTGTGAAACCAACATGATTTAGGCAACTATGCTGCCATACAATCATGAATTACAAAGCTATTGCATGCCATTTATACATGGTTTGTATTTGTGTCACTTAAAAAACAAATACTGACGATGATGTACTGAATCCATGTCAGCCACAGTAGTCCAGAATTAGCAATGACTGTTAAAGACATGCATAGCACATACAGTACCTGCAATGTAAAATTTAAAATGTTTGTGTTACTCTGCTCATCCTCTGTCTCATACATACCCACAGAAAAGTTGGAGGAAAGTAAAGTCAGTGGAGGGAGGGTAGGAACAAGGGTGTAATAAATTAATATGAGAAGATACTGGAGACAGAGACTGCAACTTTTTGGCAAGGGCTTGGAATATGCCAAAGATTAGCAAGGTGAGTGAAAGGAAGAAATAACTTGCATAGATTATGCATCCAGTAGGAAAGCCTGTCTACCTGAGGCTGCTGAAAAAAAAAGCCGGGCAGCCTTGCCAAAACGCTCTCACAAAGAGTCTTTCTTTTAGCCAAAAACCACATCCAGAAGCTGCCGTTCTTAAGTCAGTGAAATACCTGGGTTTTCTGAGGTGAAAGGAACCGCTGTGCTCTGTTGGTTCTTACATTTCAGGAAGAGAAATCCTGACATCTACATGAACAAACCTGCAGCCCTCTCTGCAGCAAGGGCTGCAGGCATGCACCGTAAGGTTGTTGACATGTTGTTTAAACATTTCAAGGCTCTCCCCATGACTTGGATTCCACAGATGTGCCTACACACCTCTGGAATTGTGATGAATCTCAGCCGCAAGAGTAGTTTTGCTCCATGTGGCTGGCGGGTAAAGTTTGCAAACCTTGTGTTGATATTACTGCTGGGGAGAAGGGAGAGACAACAGTCCTTGCTGCTTTCAATGCCACAAGACTTTATAATCCAGCAATGATAATTCAAGATCATATGTCTGAGATGTGAGTGGCTGTAGAGCTGTTCAGTCACTGTTGTTGCCAAGGTTTCAGGTTAGACTGGTCTAACACAGAGCTGTTTATTGGGCAAGGCAAGATCCCAAAAGAACACCCTAGGGCCCACATTCTTCTTCTCGATGGCCATAGTAGCCATGTGTTTTGTTTTTTTTGTTTGTTTTTTTTTAAAAGGCACAACATGAATACAATACGGTATCTGCTGCATGTGACACACATGTGGGACCTGTATGACAAAGCACTATTTAATAGCCTTGAGCCTAACTGATATGACAACATATGCAGGTGGAGTGGAGCAAGACAGCAAACACAGGAAACACTCAGGGAATTCTCAGGCTGGATTTCAGGCAACAAATGTTTCCCCTGGATGTATATCTAGGTTAACCCCTGGTGAGGCATGTGCACTAAGTGCCAAAACAGAAAGAGATCTGCCACCTGAACAGCCTCCAGCCGATGGCCCTGATCAAAAACCTGAGAAAAGTTTCTTGAGAGTGTTGAGCTTCCAGCAGTAGTCACAAAGTCATATAGGCCAATGACTAGGATATATCCATGTCAGTGTTCCTGCTGGAACATTGTTGAAACTCACCAATCACATTTTTGTAATGTTATAACTTAGATATGGGAAGAAAAAAATGGGCACATTGGAGAAGTTGTCATTTCAAGCTCATGTTTAATGTTGTGAAAGGGTCAGGGTATGCATTGCATTGTTGGTAATTGTTTTAACCCCCCAACAAATTGTCCTGAACATAACCAAGTATTTAAGTTCATTAAAGATAATCAAGTATGCTTCAGCCTAGGTGTTTTAGTTCCTCAGTTAACCAAACAGTGACAGGAAACTGTGAAGAAAGACTAACATGTGAACTTAGTTTAAGTGATAGTCCTGTATACAACCCACTCAAGCACGACAGCATGGTCCAGGTCGGGTTTTCGTTTTGTTGTTGAAATGACGGTCCAGGAGCAACATTAATTATGATGTTCCAGGAACAACATCAATACAGTGATATCAGATAAACCATAGACCAACACAGTAATGTCAGAGATCATGTCAATAATCATGTCTTTTCTCAAAAACATTGTTGTTAATTTCATGTGAATTGACTTAATCAGTGGTGTTATCCCAAATGTCCAACATGTTCAAGCACTTGTTTACAAAATGACAACAATTTACCTTGTACCTTGTCTGTTCTTATTATGAAATCCACAAAGTCACTGATGTCATTCAAGGATCTCATTCATTTTCAGAGTGACAGAGAGGGAACAGCAGGTGGGTTAAACCCTCCATCAGCCAAGAGCACATCCATTACTCACACACACTCAAAAGAAAATCCTGAAAAAAAATGCAGCAAGAAAATCAAGCTCACCAAAAAATCAACAACCCTCAAAGTCCTGCAAAATTTCACTGGATCACCTGTGAGGAATTTGGGCCATGATTGCATGGCATGTGTTTGGAGGGTTTAAATTTAGCCACACATCCAAATACCTTGATGACGAAATAGGTCGATTGTCTGCGTCTCCCAAAACATCATCACCGATACAGCGTTACAGTTAGGCACATCCTGGACTTTTGTAACAAGGTCACTGTTTGGTTAGGTTGATGCACTAAAACTACTTAGGTTAGGTTTAACAATGTGGTTTGGATTCAAACCACGCTACCTCTGTGATTCTGTCACAAACAGTGATTTAACAAGCTTATGACACTTCAGGTAGTCTTTAAGATTGTAGGTGGTTTTCTTGGTAATCAACCAGTGTCCAAAATTACCCTTCTTCACCTAGAAATGATATGAATTGTTAAATGATACACCTGTATTAATGGTATTATAGTATCACTACCACAGGTGGAAATCTACAGGGGGGGTGACATTATCCCCCAGTGACACCTGACAGAGGCCACCCAACATGTGAACCCTTAAAACAACTTGATGTTGGATAGAAAAAGAAAGTAATGAAAAGAGGTGACAGAGCGACCATAGATTTTATGAAGCATGAAGCCTCTCCTTCTATCCTGTCCCAGAGGAGCTCTGTTTGAGGTGAGACATGTGGGGAGTTCATCTGGTGAGCGGGAGTATCTTCATCGCTCCCTTTGGGTTTCAGTTGACGGGGCTTTCAATAGACTGCCGGGATTACGTGGTGACAGTAGAGGAAGACAGCAGTACTTCAAGTGGAATCAGTGGTATCCTGTAGATGTATGTGTGTGTGTGTGTGTGTGTGTGTGTGTGTGTGTGTGTGTGTGTGTGTGTGTGTTCTCACTGTCAACAATCAGTCCGCCAACTCAGAATCCTCAGTGTGTGTTCAGCAGTCTCTTAACTCGGAACACTTTAAATTGAAAAACAGAAGCACTCAATTGCAGGTTTCCGTCTATCCTGTCTTGTCTCCCCCTCTCCTCCCCATCCCTCCTCCTCTTCACCCTCACACTCCTGTCTTCTTTAATTTGCAGGGAGTCTGAGCAGCATACAAATATAGCTCCTGACAAAGCACCTTGTTTTCCTGTTTCCGCTGCTTTTTGCACTGTCACTTTCTTCTTTGTGTTGTTTCTTCCTTTTCATTCCCCTGCTTTAATCTGCATTGTTGCAGTGATGGTGTGTGCCGAGTTGCATCAGGTTTTTTCCTGCTGCTCTCGCTCTCTTGCCGCTCCTCTCGCCCTGTGTCTCGTTCTCAAACTAATAGTACCACCCAGTGGCAGGGAAGGAAAAAAGAAAATGAAAAAATGAATCATCAGAATGATTTTATTAACATTTTGATCAAAGGGTTAACGGGATATCATGGGAGTAAACATCTGCTCTTCCGCTGTACAACCAAAGGCAATTTCTAAAACAATGTCTATTTTGTTGATTAACTTAGAATATTCAAATTACTATAATCACTGTCAGTACATTAGATAATAAGATTTATTGGACATATGTCATTTATGTGACATTTATAAAATAGTGTTATAAATTGTAAATAATGTGTCAGTGGCCGCATGCGCTTTCTTCATCCCCGCGAGGCCACAACATGTAATTAAATAGTAGAGAACATATGTGGACTGCCTGACTTCATATCGTTCCCTTTAGAGCTTTCACTCTTAGTAACAGCAAGATGTTTCACTCTAACAGCAGCACAACAAATAGAAGCAGACCTAGGTGAAAGATTTGGCTTCTGTGAGAATACAGACAAGAATAAACTCATTTTTTCGTTAAATCACAATAAATTGAGTCAGCCCTGTAAATGTGAAAGTCATCAATGGCTCTGCAAAATGAGTAAAGCAAGAATGTTAGTTAACTACCGTAACTCCAGACTCTGAGTTGCAGTGCTCTCATCGTACGTTGTCTTTTGTCGTGAATCAGTCTCACACATAAAAATGACATTGATACTAGAATGGGAATGCACCGATGTCTGTCCCTGTTTGATTATAATATATCATAATATAACAAAAATGTATCTAAAAATGCATTATATGATTGATTAGTATCGTCTACATAAACTTCCTGCCAGTCATGATTCATAAGGTCTGCCTTGAGTGCCATTATTGCCTCTCGTGTATTTGTTCTAAGTTACTAGTCTGTGTATTTGTTCCTACTTTTAACCTTTTGTTCATTTCTAACACAACAAAAACAGGCAAATGATCACTCACATCAGTCACTAATAATCCACTAACTATTTTAACATCAGTTACATTTGTAAAAATATTATCAATCAATGTTGCAGCATCTTTAGTTATTCTGCTAGGTTTTACGATTAACGGGTGTAAACTCAAACTAAACATAATATTAACAAACTCTTCGGTTTTCATATGATCATTAGATTTCAGCAGATCAATATTGAAGTCACCACAAACCAGAATAGTCTTATCATTATGTTTTTCATATAATTCAGAAATCTTCTCATTAAATTGATCAATACTTGATCCTGGTGTTCTATAAATGCAACTGATTAATATATTTTTAGATCTTTCAACCTCAATTTCAATGGTTATACATTCCATCACATTGTCAATAACAATGGTCATATCCCCAATAACTTTGCATTTAAAGGCAGTCATCACAAACAGGGCAACACCCCCTCCCCTTTTATTACTCCTATTTTGCCAAAACATTTCATAACCTTCTAATCCATCCTGTAAATTTTTTTCATCGCTCAACCAAGTCTCTGAAATTGCTATTATACTAAACTTTTGTTGAAGCTGTTGAAGGTAATCTTTGACTTTGGAGAAGTTACTGTAGAGACTCCTACTATTAAAATGAATCACTGAAAACCCCTCCATCTTCATACTGGAATTAAATTCATCTTCAGAATAATATTCACAGTTCATGTCAATGTTGTGATAGAAGTGGATCTCTGGATCCGTGTCATTTTCCAACTCATAGAGCTTGTGATCTGTCAAAATCTGTGTGTTCACACATTTTTACCATATTTTGTCACTCACAAGCAGTATTTTGCCATATACCTGTTTTCCGTGACACAAAATAAATGTTAGACATTTCCCCACTAGGCCACCTCTCTACCATGTGATCCATTATTTTCATTTGTATCGTTCAAGCTCATCAATGTCTCTGATGGCAATCACTTTAGCCTGTTCTGGTGTTCCATTTAGTCGTATCATTATTCTGCAGTTCCTTGTCCAAGTGTCCTGAATCCGCTTTTCCCTTTTCAGGATTCTAGCTTGTCTTGCAATTTCACCATTTCTCTTTGTCAGATGCTCATTCACATATACCCCTGTGCCCTTCAAATGTTTTGCCTGCTTTCGCACCTCATTTTTGTATTTTCTACTCACAAATCGAACGATGATGTTGGGCCTGTTGGGCCTGTTGAGCCTGTTGTCCCGTCTTTGGGGTATAGTGGGGCAAGCAGCTATATTATGACTGTCTATAGGAATGTCTTTGTTGTTGAAGAAGTTGATGACTTGCTGCTCAAGTGTTTGTAGTTCACCTCTTGGTGCATCCTCACCCTCCTTGTCCCCTGCTGTAATCCGTGCGTAGGTACGGTGGGTTGTCTCAAGTCCAGATATCACAAGGTCTTCCATCCTTGTGTACTCCTCCATGTCTCCTCCTAGTTTCTTTGTAGCCGTGTCTTTAGCTGATTAAGACAGTACTTGGGAAGGCAGAACAGACCCAGGTAGTCCAATGCTGCTGGCATGTTAACAACACTGCGGCCTGCTACCAAACGCGGCCTTTCACCAAAATATCCAAAAACCTCAAAAATGTCATGAAATAATCATCCCAGTTGAAAGGTCTCTTTCTTGTAGAGATGAAAATACAACTCAAACATGTGGCCAACATGACCTTTTCCTAAACTTAACTTAGTAATTCCCATGCCTAAACGTAACCAAACCATAGCCATTTTATCTAACCATATGTCATGTTATGTGAAGTCTTTGTCAGCAAGCTTCATTTTTGAAAGCTTAACCGGTTGTTGCGTATTACTTAATATTTTTGACTGTATTTCGGAGCCCTGCATTTGCAAAACTGACAATAGAGGGTGGGTATACGTTGTAATTTAAAAAAAAGGTTAAATGCTCCCATCCAGTATTTGGGGGTGTTTTCCTGCCCTTTTCCTGGCAAAACTGTTCAAAACTGTTTGCCAAATCATTTTTGCCAAATTACTTCATTTTGTGCTCAGAGTACCAACATTTCAGCTGTTGCTAATATGGAAAAATGCCACAATGGCTATAGTTGAATCAGGGATTCATACATCATTCTCCAATAGATGTTATGTAAGCACTGTGGCTTCTTTCAGAAAAAAGCTCAGTACATATATATAGGAATTTTCTTGTGCAGAGCTATTAAAGTCAGCAGTCAAAAGGGGTTAGAAGAAACAAGATCAGTAATAGAAAAGTTCATGATATACGCACAGGAAACACTATGAATACGCACACAAATACAGATATTTCCATATTACCGAGAATGAAAATACTTAATGTGCTAGCCAATGCAGCGAATGTTAGCCTCGTTATGCAGTGTGCCCATGCTTTATAAACGCCAGTGCCCGAGTAAATGCATTCTCTGAATCAGGAGGAATCTGTGCTATATGCTTAAAATGTTTCCTTATCGGTACTCCAGCAGCTTTGTGTATGAGCTGTGCAGATAAATTAAAATCCATCTTTTCCCTCGTGTGTCTCCTTTGCTGATGCTGGAACCACTGCAGTCCACAGCCTAGAGGGCAGCGCCTACACTAACAGAGAAAAAGGAATGGCACATAACTAACGGTCCATTTTGTATAGGCTTCACCTTCCAAAGCCATCGCTAGTGGGATAAGGGGTGAAGCAGGACATGGCACATTACAGTGCATTATACGCACACAGATGGCATAGGGACAGCTCAGTTCCCGATGCTCACCATGAAGGAACAAAACTGGAAAACAACATAAAACCCACCGCTGTGAGAAGCAGAGACGATGGGATGGTTATGCACTAAAACGGTCCAACATAGAGTGGGGTAGGAGAGGACACAGCTCCTCATGAGAGGCATGAGGGGAAAGCACAGATGAAAGCACCCCAGATAACAATCTGACAAAACATTCAATGGAGTGTGTCATGGAGAAACTTGAGACACTTACAGATACTAACGAATAAATGAATGGGGTGGGTTGATAATACAGTAGCTGGATGTGGAATGAATTCTCTTTCAAATCAAACAACTAAAGATACAGTATGAGTGGAAAACGTTGTTCCTGCAACTGCATTCATGACTGTTTTTTTTCCATCTTGCCCTACGCTAACAGTGTGTCCCACACCCATTCTGTTCAGTTGTTTAAAGGGACATAGGGCAGGATCTAGAAATAAGACTCAATAGCGACACGACGGCCGTTAGGGTAACTGCAGCCATCAGCCAAGCCGGCGCGGGAGCGCGCATGAACTCTTCACAG
>CAEMYA010000223.1:9100-30597 GCA_903131615.1 Diplodus sargus | reverse complement strand
TTTCAGTCCCACTTCAAGTTGAAGCTGCCTCCATGAGCCGAACGTGTATCCGATGTTTTTTCCAGTGCCAGCACGGCTTTGGTAGTAATTTCGTTTCGACTCACAACTTGCCGCTTATAAAACCTTCGTGTTCCTCTTAGTATAAGTATTTATTGGACTTCGTGTGGTGCTGGGTCGTTTTCTGGCCGTAGCAGAATCCATTTCTGCCCAAACACTAGTTTGGATCCACCGCGCTTGTCTTCTTCCGGTCTCTAAGCCGTCGAGGACGCGCATTCAGCGTCATTTGACGTCACGTCCGCAGGACGGCGCGGGAAATTCGGGCCCCGAATTGCAGTACATTATGCAGCACACAGCCTGTACAAGGCAATGGAGAGATACGTGGGTGGGCTCATTCTTTTTGGTTTGGAACGCTTCATCACCTATTAGCAAAGCAATACTTATGATAACTGTTCATTTTTACACAAATCCTGCCCTTTAGTCCCTTTAAGTTCAAAGATGATGCCGCTTCAGAAGGTTTACTTTCTAACAATAAAGTGGTCCCACGGGAATGAAGTTGGTGCGTAGCCAACAACTTGGAGGTTGAATATCTGTGGTCGAACCTCAACAAGAGTAACAGTAGCCATCCAGCCCTGGTTAGAAAAGGTCAGGGATTTCATGTGGAGAGCAACAATCTCCTATAAAATGTCAGGTCAAAACAATGACAAGATGAGAGAAAGCCCAAGGCGGGCTTCTTTTTACAAGGAAATCATCACTTTTGCCTCGACGAGGTGTTGCCATACTACACGGTCGTTGCACAGTGGTGTGAACTGCAAAACAAAGCATCCACTGATACTAAACTTCCTCGGAGGACCCCCCTTGTAAAACGGCTTTTTAATTTCCTCCCTTTTTCTCGAGGTGGAAATATTGTAGATCTGGGCCAGCCAGGTTCGGTGGCAGCACTTGTCCATAGGCCACTTGCCTTCTTATCTCCTAAACACAAGCACTGATATTTTTCTCATCCACAAGAAGCAGTACAATGTGTCCATCATAGCTGTTTTGCTGATAGCATCCCCTCTGGACTGCTGGTTTTAGATATATTTATGTACACAGTTTTTGCAGTTTGAAGATGGTTGTTTTATGTCTTTAACATGGTCTTGTAATTCGTTTGTGTTTCATGTAAGCTCCCCACAGGAAAAAATTCTACCAGTTACATTAAAAAGGCAATGAATGACTCTTTAGTCTTGAAGTTGATTGTAAAAGCTTGTGCCTTGAATATACAAGTATATAGAAGAGCGAATTCAGGAGAGTGTAAGTCTATGTTGGTCCCATTTAAAAAGGGTGCTGCAGTGCTTATCAGATATCTTCTGGGAGTCAGGCAATAAAGCTTCAAGAAACCGACCGATATCATGATATTAAGTTTTATGAACAGCTGAACAAAACGATAATTCATGTCATCTTAAAAATAGGTCAGAACCCAACCTGTCTGTCCTTTTCTGAATCTGTTTCATGTTACCATAACCCAGAAGGAGGAAGCAAACCTGGCTTATGCCGGTGTTCTTATGTAACGTCAGCTAACCGTTGTACATATAGGTAGGTAGTGTTGTGCTAACATTAGCTTACCGATTGTAGCAGAATGGGGCTGCAGTATATTCTGCTCCATTGTCTGTGGGCCCGTATGTTGACTCGGTGATTGACAGCCAATCATTGTAGACAGGCAACCTATAAAGACAGGTAGGGGTCATATGCTCTCCCTCTCTCTGTCGCCGAAACCACGCGTCATTTCCGGTGCGCTGATGTCCGCTGCAGCAGGTATGATAGAATTGATTGTACAGGTTGGGTCTGCAGTGATCGGTGTTAGCATGTCTTAACTAGCCGTATATGGTTTTCTAGATGCCTGTCTTGGACCCTGGTCTCTTCCTCAGACCTGCCGCTCGCCTCAGTCAATACTGGTAGGTCGTTTTATGCCGTGCGCCACAACCTTATGTGCGGTGTTTGAGCTAATTGGCTGTGTTTCATTTTAGGAATTGGCTCACCCGACAGACTAACCTCTCTAGAAACTCGTCCGTTCCCCTCTCCGAGCTCGTAGTCACGGCCGGATCGGGATCGCGTGTCAGCGCATCCGTGCCTCTAGTATTCAGCAGCTAGCGACGTAGCAACTACATCTGTCTGGCCCATCTGTCCCTATGCTGCTGATTTGCCTACCCTTGTTTTGCTTATAGTTTTTGTTCGCTGTGGCTTTGCCATTTATTTCAGTGTTGGCCATTTTAGTGCCATGGGTGCAATCGGTGGGGCTTAACTCTTCGTTGTTGATTGTTTACTTGTCAGCTGGCTTGCTGCCACTGGAGTTGATTCTGTTTGTTTTCTTTATCCTAGTTTGTTTGTTTTGTTAATTTCTTATTTGCTCCTACCTGGAGTTGATTCTGTTATTTTCTTTATCCCAGTTTGTTTGTTTTGTTAATTTCTTATTTACTCCTACCAGGTTTGCTGCCACCATTATTGGAGCTGATTCAGCTTCATATTAATTGTATTCTATTTTCTTGCAGTATTTTGGCTGTGTGACCCAGTGTTTTGTTTATTTGTTCAAAGTGATGTCCCGCTAATGTCCTGTTTGTTCCCCTATTTGTGCAGAAGCTGAGAGCCTAAAGGTGGCGGTGGTTGGTGCCCATTGGTGGTGGTGTCCCCTTCTTGTGTCCTTCCCCTCCATAATTCCCTTGTTGTGTTTTCGGCTTTTTATTATTGTGGTTTTTGTATAAAATAAAAATATGAATTATTGTGAAATGGAACCACGTCTCTAGCCTCATAAGTATAACAAACCTGTGTGTCTTTGAACGTCTATTTAGTCTGAGGTGTATTATTCCTTGGTGCCCTCCCAAGGTGGCGTTGTTGGCCCTTTAATTATACCAGTTTCCTGGTCAAACCTCCTAACCGCTCGCCACACTAAGATGAGTAAGTATGTAAGTATGATGTTTTTTCGAGAAGATTGTAGCCTGTTCGATCTTGTAATGCACATAAACTAAACAATATGAATTCCATCACTAGTATTATGTAATTTATGTAATTTACCGACATCACATTTAAGAACACATCAGTCTTGACTGTTGGTCACAAATGGGACATGAATTCCAGTCTTTGGAGGGGATGTCTCTCTCTCTCTTTACTACAGCACAAGCCTCTGATGGCCAAGCAAAAACCATGAAGAGACTAAAACAACAATGTTTTCCAGCTAATAACAACTTACGTCAACAACATTGTTCTCTTTTATCTGGTTTTGTTTCTGGCACACACCACCTAGTTTTGAACATTTACATTTTGAAAATCCTTTAATTGAACACATTTCTTGTTGTTTAGATGGGAGAGGACTGATTGTACCCGTCCTGTGTCTGAACAACAAACACCAGTGCTGCCAGTTGTCTGGGAGATATAGAGCAAACTACATGGTGTCAGACAGTCTCGATGATCACTGTAATAGAGGGCCATCACTTTCATCAATCCTGCTTTTTCCTGCTGATTGCAGTATATGATTTTAAATTGTAATGCCGGGTGGGGGTCAAAAAGAAAGCTGTGGTTTTCACCCATTCACACACCAATGCCAGCCAGCTAGAGATGTTCTGAAACAATTGTTTCATACCCAGTACCTGGGCTTTGGATATTTGCAAATACTGAGGACGAAGCCGATACTGGTGGTGCTGAAGAAGACGAAGATGGAGAAGACGACGACGAAGAAATAGACTGAGAAGACAACAAAGACGAATAAGTAGAAGAAGTTTCTTTTAACAGCTGTATATACTACTGACCCTGTATGGATGGTGATATGATTGCAAGGTTCAACCTGAGCCAGGCCACATAACAGTGATAGCAGAGACTGATGCAACATTCAGTATCCATTTTGATAGTCAGTCATAACTGATAAAGAACAAATAAAGAAATCTACAAATAAATAGCAAATCCTCAAAAACTATTGAAGTGCAGCCACTTTTTAAATAGAACAGTTGAAAACAGTAGTGTAACAGCAACTTAAAGAAATCTAGGAATGCCTGCGTTTTCAGCAGTATATGCAGCGTTTTCGAAACTGGCATCGGAATTGGGGCAACTCTACACCAAGCTACCAGTGTTTGGCCCATGGACACTATGAAAAATGGACAAACTGTTTTGTTTTTGGCTACATAACAGAAAATAGGTCAGAAGGGTCAACACAAGCAGTTAACAGTCACACAGGTTGTAAACTGAAGCCAACAGCTACTTTTTATCTTCTGTGCTACCAGTATTGTTGTACACCATCTATGTCATGAGTACGAACATACATTTGTGTTGAGATCATGTAAGAATGTGTTCAACAACAGTCTTGGGACCCTGTGCAGTGTTTCCATGGTGTAATGTTTGGCACTCTGGACTGGAAACAACAACAGCCCAGGGGGCTGTGGTGATCGCTCAGTATTGTTTCAGGCATGTCATTATTTCAAGGGCTCATGAAGTGGTATGATGTCATCCAATAGACCTGAAAGATCTCTATTTAAGATAAAGATTTCATTGTGCTCCTCATTAACGACAAGTTCACACGTCAAGATCATAACCCTGATCTGGCTGTTGCTGACAGGTTTTTAGAGATCACAGACAAAATGCCTCAGATCAGAGGCAGATTGATGCACGCTCTCAAGAACAACCATCTGTATGACTGTTCAAAGACCCGATCCAGGGGCTCAGGGACAGCCCAGCAGTGTGTTGCTGACACCTGCTGAGTATCTAGCAGACTAAAGGCAGAGTCCCTGATAGGTCAGGGAGCCAGGGAAGCTACAGCCACTGAGAACAGCCGCTCCTTTCCCAGATAGCAAAACTGTGTTAATGTTAATTAACATTTATGGTGGAAACAAAGCAGGCCCCCATGACTTCAGTTGACATTCTCAAACTTTTAATCGCTCTGTCACTTTGTAACAGTAAGCACTAATGAGCGCCAGCAATCACTTAATACTGTTTACTTGCTCCCGTTGGTCTGCTACATGGAAATACCACAATCATGACACACTACTTTTAACAATAAGCTCCCAACAATCGC
Source organism: Diplodus sargus (assembly GCA_903131615.1). NCBI lineage: Eukaryota > Metazoa > Chordata > Actinopteri > Spariformes > Sparidae > Diplodus > Diplodus sargus. The sequence goes on along the minus strand of CAEMYA010000223.1, from coordinate 25,568 downwards.
CATCGATGCTTTCAAAATCTGTTGACACACATGCAGGTGTCCTGCAGTAGGCATCAACAGCAAATAGATTTAGCCTGTCGTTTTCAATCAGAGTAATCTAAACTCTCTTTGGAAAGAAAACAATTAAGACAAATGAGATCGCAATTAAGACAATTACAGCCAACGATTAACACTAATGATTGCTAACGGACTGCTTCAGAACAGTGCAACCACTGCAGCAGCTGCAGGGGAGGAGAGGGTAGAGGATAAAATAGCACAGGAAGACAGGATGCCATTAGGATGTCGAAAGTACAACTTCAACAACACTTATCTCGTCTTTACTGCTGATATGTACAACATGCGGTGACATAAGAGCACGCACATTGACACTGCGTGGCTGTGATTGTGAATTTAGAATCGGATGGTAAATTTGTTATTTCATTTGGCAGCCGTGGTCCTGTGTGATGAAGCTGGACACAGCACCAAGTTCAACTGGCCAAAAACATAAATCCCTCCATAAAGTTCTAACGATAGCCATTACCTTCTTAACCTACTGGAGGTTCTTATCTGTGGCGGCAACATGCTGCGTGCTATGCTGCATTAAAGCCCCCAATTTTTGTTGTCGTCAGCGTTATTGTGTTGTCCCCTTCGTGTAGGCACCACAGTGACATCAATACACCTATTTTTCCCTGTGCTGCATCTGGAAAGCTTGTTAGTGGGAAACAAATGTCCCAAAGCAGCATTTAAATATGCAGTGTGAATCTGAAAAAGACCATAGAGGGCAGGTGGTTCTGTTTCTGTTTTTCTTGGGTTCCTTTGTAGGTGGAGTCTCAGGAAAGTAGAAACTAAACTCATAGCCAGGTAACAAGTGTGAGTGTATGGCAAAGTCAGAAGTGTGTTTGCACGTCCTCACCTCCAGTCGTATATTATTTAGGTAGTAGGCAACATATATAGCAAGAATGTAATTGCATCTATGTCAGCAACAATTTAAAAGGTAACCCACATCTATGAGGTGCTGCCCGCAGTACAGTGCACAGTGTAGGTGAAAGAATAAGAAAAAGCCCAGGAGAAACGGGAAGCTAAATACTGCAAAAACAGATACAGATAGCTTCATGAGCAAAGGGGACGTGGCAAGTGTTGAAAGAAATAAACATACTGTGGGCAGTCTGAACATAAAGAAAAGAGAAATATGTTTGAGGGAAGATGAAGAATGTGAGCTGTGAACTTGCAGCCAGTGTTGTTCTCTCTGTGTACATGATGTTACCAAATCTTAGAGTTACGTCTCATTATCATTTGGTCTGTTCAGATGGCATTGTTTCTCTCTCCGTAATTCAGTTATGTATGCCTGCATTGGTCCAAATGGATCAAACATTTTGGACCCTCTATTTCTCTTAAAGTAGCACTTGGTAAGATTGCAGAAATCAGCAAGAGCAAGCTTCATTAAAACAAACAAACAGACAAACAAAGAAACAAACCAAAACAACACCTCCTCCCCTTGGGCCATTTATCCAAAACTCATGAAAGGTCCAATTCCTAAGATAGTTGATTCTTGAGTCTTATTCTCAACTCATCACATATTGACACTCAGGGTTGGTGGATACTAACTATAAGTGTCGGTATTTGACAAGTTGGGAATGAGGTTCAATCAATTTTGGAAATTGGACCTCGAACACTGCCTGCCCACACAGACACCTGCCTGTAGCTCTCCTGGCCAGCAGGCAGATGTTTTGGCAGCTTGCTCGCCAATTTCAACAAGCTCTCTTAGCTTTTTTAGTCTGATAAATACAGAAACAAACAACTTTGTTAGATGCCATAATCATATAAACACAAGCAGCATAACCGTCATGAATGTCCCTCAGTCCTAAAAGGCTACCCAGTCAAAAAGTACTTCTTTGCTGTGTATTCGTGCTCTGTGCCAATGTTAGCTGTTGAATTAATCTGTTGCTGCTGCAGTGGCTCTGTTCTGTGGCTGACGTTATGGCGTCACTGCCACCATACAGTTTACTTTTCTTTTTTCAGTGGCCCTTTACTGTTGGTACAGTGCCCCATTGTCATCACTAGCCATACCCCTCATGTCCCACTTACATGTAAGAAAACACCTTACACCTCGTCATGATGCACGTGAACAACAAATGTACGTGCTACCCAGCCAAAAAGTACTTCTTTTGCTGTGTATACACATACATATATATATATATATATATATATATATATATATATATATATATGAAAAACAAATGAGAGTGTGGGTGTGTTTAAGAATAGATGCCTAAACACTGCACCAGCTTATGGAGGGGGGTGAAAGTACATTCTTGGCAGTCTGAAGTTATTGTTCTCCTCTTAAGGGTGACACAGTGGACAATGATTCTCATGGCAAGATGGAGTCAGTATTAGAGAGCAGTCACATCACAGTGACTCACGGCCACCGAACCTTAAGTGCACTGCTTTCAAGGTTTCTAGGAGTGGACTTGCGAAGGTAGTGTTTTTGATTCCTTGAAGTACCTACAAGGTATTGTTGCAGTGCCCCTGAGCAAGCCACTTATTCTCCTACCGCTCCAGTTGGGAAGCTGTTGGGTGACACAAGGCTGAGACAGCACTCTGTAGATCACTATGAGTGAATGTGAATGTGCTTTCGAAAAGGTGGATACGGATGACCGCTGAAAAGGGTTTCAAACTGTCGATCACTGGCCTTTGTTCAGAGACAAACTAGTAAAAAGAAATGTTTCCAACTATAGATCTGACAAAAGTGGTAAAATGGATAATAAAAGATTACTGTCACAAACTGCAAAGTACAGCTGGAACTAACTTCAAACCCCTCGCGCTGAGATTAAAGTTTCTCTTCTGTGGCTTTTAAGACACTTTTGATCTTCCCGAACGGTACTGTTTTTTCACAGGAACAACAGAAAACTAGGCAGGAATGCAAAGAAATACAAATCCATTACCGCAAAGCAGTAAACACTCTCATACATCTCTCGGTGTCAAACACACATACAGACAATGAGGTTCTCTTTACTTCACTTTGTTTTTTGTGAAGTCTGGCAAATCTTTCCAAGTCATCACTGTTCCTTTGAAACTTCAAAGCTTTCAACAAAATCAGCATCTTGTTTTCTTCTCTGCAGTTTTTAATGTGGGTGAACTGGAGTGAACGCCAGTGCTCATCCTAAAAGTCTTGGTAAGTGCTTTCAACAGCGGGCAGTTCATCAGACACCGAGACGGAGGTTACGGGGGACTGCTCGCATTCAGTTGTATGGCAGCAGGTCCAGTGAACTAGCAACTTTTATTCAGGTTATTTTATGCAAGTCCATCTGAAGACACATTTAATCAACTTTTTGTTGTTGTTCGTTTGTTAGATTGACAGTAGCTGTCATGACAATATAGAAAACATGCCCTGTAGCCTACAAGTCATGTGCAGACAGCCGGTTGTCAGTCACTTTTCAGAACCGATCGTTTGTTTGGTGGCTCAATCAACAAGCGAGAGTGCAAGACGAGATGTGTGTTCATGTGAGACTTCAGCAGAAAAAGCGAGCAAGGTTATTGTTCTAGTTGAGTCTGTGGCTCTTGTTATGTGTAGCTGCTGTCTGGCTCAGTGTGACCATCTGCTCTGTTTATTATAGAATGTTTATTTCTGCTTTATTGCTGAAACAAGTATTACCTTTGCCAGCAATACATTCATTAGGATTGGAGAAGAAAGCTCAGTATTTTTTTTTGAGTGCAGCAATCTCGAGATGACCTTTTGACCTCTACTATTTGCCATCTGGTGCAGTCATTCATGACCCTCTCAGGATGAAGTGTATGATCACATAACTTAACTAAAATGCGTTGTCCACAAATGAATTACCTCATGAAACATGGTGGTTCAATGCATGCATTTCATCTTTGATGTGAGCATCCACAAAAAAAAAAAAAAAAAAAAAAAAAAAAAAAAAAACATCTGTAAATTGTTCAACTGAAAAACTGTAAAAACAGTATATTGGATGTAAGGAGAGTTTGTGCTTGTGTGTGTGTGCCTGTGTCTCTTCGTGTGAACAAAAGCCTGTGTAATGAGTCCCATCATCCCCTGTAAGCATAAAATCTTTAGGCACCTACTGACTGTTGGTAATGAAAAGAAAGTAAGAATGATCATCATCATAAATGTCAGGCAGAGGATGCATTATGCGCATAGTTTTTTAAAAAGAAAATAAACAAATATAATAGCACGTAGCACACTGCCGCTCCTTTCACTGTTATTACCCGGTGAGTTTGTTGATGTTTGTATCTGGATGATGTGCGTGATAAAAAAATGAAAATTTTACGACGGTTATTTCTGAATTTGATATGGTTTCACATTACGGTCACCTCACTGTTTGCATTTGTTGCTAACACATAATGGATCCTCTTATACAGCCACTTCTTCCCCGACCATTATTATCAATTACCACTGCACTTTATGCCACATAGAGTTGTTGTAATTATTACATAGTGGGCTAAGATGGGAATTTTATAGTTCCCTCTCCGTCCCATCACCATTAGTGTGTCAAGGCTAATATCTGAAAGCTTGTCTCATCATGAATCTATCTTGCATTTGTCTGCTTTTAGCACTGAAGTCTTACTCCGATGGCCACAAAGAAAAGCAAAGTTTGGACTCTTTAGATTGTTGTCAGACAGGTGCTGAGAAGCAGGGGATGGTGAGTATGAAAAGGTCAGTGTGTAGCTATTGACACACTAGTAAATATTATTGAATAATCATGTTTCTGATTGGCCCAAGAAACATTTAAATCGCTGGTGGGGGAATTTTTCTTTGCATGTTTCTAATGGCACAATTATCCATTGTGCAATTTGTCTTGTCAACAAAAAACAAAGCGAAGTGAGGTAGTGCATCAATAGATTTTTGTACTTGTATTTAGATTTCTACGGAGCCAGGCAGCTGTCGAGGGTTAAAAATCAAATAAACAAATTGAATCCTACACATATCAAGTGTTTCTGAAGTTGAGCCAGTTTGGCACCTCAGAGTTGCCATGAGAAGGAATTACTCATAAGTACATCACCATAGTCACCACTCTCCACTTTTAAATAATGATAGAACAATGAAACAGGGCTCAGTAGTTGATGACTGTTAGTCATCAGTGATGGACGATGGAAGCTATGTATAACAACTAAAAACTAGAATCCAAAACATTTCATTTTCTTTGTATTCCTTTCAGTGTTCAACAGATTCAAGTCATTTGCCAAAATGAGGGGCCAGATATCACTTAATTCATTAAAATACTAATTATACAAAAGGTTGCTGCCTGAAATTTTTTCTGGACCCTCCCCTCCACTAGTAACGGAATAAGGGCTGCTGTTCCTTACTTACGTTTACTTAAATTGGTTAGCAGCAGCAGTAGTTGTTGCCATTATGTATTTATTACCTCAACCAAAGGAAATGTTTTCGCCTTTGTCCATTTCTTGGTTGTTTGCTTGGTCTGTCAGCAGGATTAGACAAAAAACACTGAATGGACTTCCATGAAATTTGGATGGTGGATGGATCTCGGCCCAGGATAGACCCCCGTTAACTTTGGTCCAGCTAAAGGGACAGATCCAGGAATTTCCATTAATTTCTAAGGTAATAATGAATGGATCATGATGAAAAGCCTGCTAATGGACATGGCTGGTACATAGGAGTGAGTATAATTTCATACACATCCTATTTCTGGTGATCTTAAATTGTGGTTAAGTAGTTATGGATGGTTTATGTATTTTTGTTTTGGTTTGATATTGGATTAGTTTTGATTGAATTAACGGGGGCTGTTGGGTCTTGGTGACGAGATGCAGTCTACCGAGTGCAATTCTGGTTTAGGCTTAATTTATTTTCAAAATGAATAACAAAATTATGTCATAGCTGCCATTTTACCAAAAAGATAAAAATGTATTGTTAACCCTAACGGTTAAAAATTAAATGAGTTATGCTGATTTCAAATGTGGATAGAGCTCCTGCCTTTGAAAATGTTATGCATACACAACTTCCTTGTACCAACATGGTGACCACCTTGATGCATTGGTCCAACAAAAAGCAATCAAGGGAACTGTCACTTCTGAAAACATCTGGGCACGCTCCTGAGAAGTCAGTGGATGGTTTCCTTGGGGATTTCCTCCCAGACATGGATCAGGCCATCACTAAGCTCCTTATAGTCTGTGGCAGTACTTTGCATCATTGGATGCACCACTCCATAATGTCCAATAGGTGCTCAATTGAATTTAGGTCAGGGGAACAAAGGGCCAGCCAATGGCACCAATACCTTTGTCATCCAGGACCTGAGAGAGCATCTGTCTGTGGCCACCACCTGTTGTCACTTTCATTTGCACAAAAGCAGGTGAAATCAATTCACAATCCCTTGTGCTTCATAAATGGACAGATTGATATACCTGAAGTTTAACTGACTAAGTGTCCTACTGCAAAGGTTAATTTTATATATAAACAAATGGACAGTTATGGGTGGCTTATAAATGAACACACTTAAGAAATCACAGAGACCCCTTTTCAACTAAAGCTAACCAAGAACTCTGACAATGTATGAGCACCAAGCATCAGTGATGAAAAAACAGAGCCCACCTGTCCTTGTCCAGCTGTATACTTGGCTAAAACCATGGTCCACCTGCCCATGGCTTGGCCAGTCCCATCTGTCCAATTCATTGATAATGTAATCCTCTGTGTTTTTCAGTTACAGGTCTAATCCTGTATTTCATTTACTGACTATGTAGATGTGTCCAAAAGAGTTCAGAGATGTTGAAGCAAAAGTGACTTATTTCAGATAAATGTATTATTCACTGAACATGAACAAAAAGTAACTTGGCTCCAACTCTTTTTCGTTGGCCCAGAGGAAGAAACAATGTGGGTTTCCTTGAAAAATCACTTCTGCAGAATATGATGAACGAATCATGTCCGTGCATATGGATGGGATTAGTGGTTCAGAAGTTATTAAACATTTTCGCACAATAGCTATTTTCATCCACTGGCCACTGTCTAGGTCTTTCTGGGTTCACTGATATTTAAAAAAAAATAAAAAATCTGAGTTCATATGCACATATAGTTTCTCTGTTTCATATGGTTCAATTGCTTCATCTTTGAAACTTTATATTCCCAATGTACTTTTATCTTAGTGCTAAGAGATGACTTAAGGCTTGGTTAGACAATCATCCTCTTCCTGTGAAGCCCAACTGGCCGAAACACAGAGAACGGCTGCACAAAAAATGTCCTTGAGCAAAAAACTGCTGTAATCCTAGGGCATTAGCACACTTTTCATTCACGGTGAGTACAACTAATTCCCCGTGTGAAGGACTTGCGATAACACATGTGCCTGTAATTCATATTCTGGGCGTGCACGAGGATTATGAGTCACGCTATCATTTAAAATAGCTTAGGGGGCATACAGATCTTCACATCACTTGTCAGCCTCCGCACACATACACACACACACACACACGTACTCACAGAGGAGAGATAACATGGTGTATAACAAGTGTAGTAGAGGCAAGCGAGGCATGCTTTAACTTTCATTACTCCAGGAAAAAGGCTTGTCACATTAAATGGCAACATAATGGGGAAGAGATGGAGAGAGGGGAGTGGCAGGGAAACAAGAGCACTGACTGAATTACACTGAGCGAGGAAACACTAAGTTGGGTGATAGGGGAAGGGGGGCTGGAGGGAAAGTGACGGGTGAGAGAAAATCCATTTCACAATTTTACAGCAAACAAAACACTGCAGTGTCAGACACAAATATGCACACATGATATGGCAACTGAAGCATTTTGATCATAAAACATGGTTAAAATGTATCTTCTTTAAAAACATTATGGTTTATTGTGCTAGACATTATATAATGTCTCTGAGTATTTACTCTTTAAAAGCTGAGGTTAACACAATTTGTTTGCAAGGACCCCATTCAACAGCCTTCAAACAGTAACCAATGGGTGTTTGAAGGCTGAGTATGAGGACCTGTCCCTGGTGCTGAAATACTGCCCAGCTCTTGTTTTCTCTGGTTTGCTACAGTACTTAACACTTTCGGTTGACAACGTTTGAGATTGTCTTGCAGTGCACAGCCATCAGCTGTGTTTGTGATCCTCTTTAAAACTGCTGCAATACATATATTATTAACTGCCACTTTAAGAGTAGAATAGCATAAATACAGAGGTTTTTCTTTTTTTTTTTAGATAGGGCTTAACCCGCTCATAATCAGTTATTAACTCCTCGCTCATAATCAGCTATTAACTCCTTTCACATTGCCAGTGGACGAGTTTGCCTGTTTGCTTTCCTCATCAAAACCCCACCAGGAAAAAAGTTTTTAGAAGTCTTAATGAATAATATTCTGAATTAGTTGATTCTGCATTGAGTTTGTTTCCCCAAGCTCATAATGGATGTTGCTTAGGAGCGACACATCCCGCTTCTTTTGCTCCGACCACACGGAAGTCACAAGCAACAGTTACTTTATAGTCTCATCGCAGACTGAATGATGTTTAAGAGTATGGAATTAGATAAATGCCAATAAGAATCAACTAAAATCTATTCGATATCAATTTAAAATGCCGGATGCAGTTTGGACAACTCATGGCAGCGTGAATCTGTGGGCATTTCTCTGCACCTCTGGCAACTGACCAAGTGGGTTGACCTGTTACAGTAGGTCTGGTGGAGGAGCATCTGCCTAGGTCAACTGGAGTATGTCGAACATCAGGCTGGGGTTGTGTGTCAGGCAGATTTCCAGTACTTTATATGATTTATCTAGAGTTTTTGGCCTGTAAAGCAATAGATGAGCAATATGATTAGTTATTTGTGTTCAAAATCCTGATTAGGGCACTTGTGTGTCAAAGTCTGGTCAGTATACTGTACATTTACAAATAATGGAAGATAGTGTTTATCATAATAATAAACCCACAAGTAATATTCTACTTTAGATATCTGCTCATGTTCAATTCTTTCAATTTGGATATTCTCTATTCAACACATGTCCTCTTGTCTCAGAACATCTGCTCTTTGGCCCATTGCACTCCAATGTCCACAACCTCTGCCCCTACTTCCTTGGATACTGCTGGGTGCCCTCCCTCTCACACGACCGCCTCGACCCCGGGGTCATCCTCTTGGACATAATCACAATCAGAGTCACCAACGTTCTTGTTGTGTAGGCTCTAAAATACAAAAACATTGTATTATCTTGAGTCCAACACAATATTCACATTTGACTGTGAATCACTGAGGGAAACTTAATTAAAACATGTAGCAGACCCACCACTAATCTTACGATCTCAGGTGTGTGAATTCATGAGAGGGACACGGACCTGCTGGAGATGCGAGGTGAGCACACAAGCACAATGTGGGGGAGTGTTGTCATCCATGAACACGAAGTGTGGGGCATACTGGTGCCCCAGACTTGGTGATGATGATGGGCTGGATGATGTCCTGCAGGTATGACTGACCCATGACCGTTCCAATGATAGATACCAGATCAGTTCATATGTCCATCGATATCCCGGTCCACACTGTTACACCACAATAGATGCAGCCATTTCCTCCAGACTGAGTAAGACCTTGTCACACTCTTCTATGACTGCCTGAATGGCCACTATCCTCACAAACCCATCACGTAGGGCTGAATGACTTTAGAGTTCTGAAACGGCCTGTCTCAGACTGGGTAATCTCTTTAAAAATGCTCTTATATATTTATGACTGCTGGTGGATAATGCCAAGATGTGCGGACCAAATTCAGTGCATCAGACACAACAGGGGATGAGCTGTAGGCTGTCTGAGTCACAAGATTTACGCAGTGAGAGCCATAGTGGACATACAGGACAAGAGGTTGTTTTTTTCTGAGAACCGCATGAACTCATCTGCAGGACGTCACCCACCATCCGAGTCAGATCCTTTTCTTGTGTTGAAAAGACCTTATAAAGTCCTAATTGCCAGTTGCTCTTAGAAATAATTAGCGTCCAATTGTGCCAACATAACATAAATTACACTGGCCTTTGAACAGGTAAACCACATATTTAGTATTAAATGTAGTTCTTCCCTGACCTTAATGATGACACCTGACATCGTAAGGTTGAATTGATTCCCCTTCAGCATAGAATAACAGTCTACACAGTTATGTCTACATCACAATTTGCAAAGAAACACAGAAATGTACTTGACCAACATTTATTCTGGCAAATTGGTTACCAAAACAGCTGCCCTTTCAAACAGAGTGTAATTACCAAAACGTAAAGCCAAAGAAAAAGTGCAGTTCTGGTGACACTTAAAACATGAATATTGTGTGAAATGTGATACCACTGCTCTGCTTGAATCATATAAATAAATCAAATTCTCAGAATCTTTCATATTCAGAATCGTTCATGCTTTTCTCTTACTACAATGAGTCACAAAAGTTTTGTGCAATGAGTTGTGTTTTTAATAGAATTTTTAAAACAATCAAGTTAATTAGAGCAATTCAATCTTTGACTAACAAAGCTCAGACACAAAGGCAACCCTGCTGTTGATGAGCGGGGAGGATGATTTCTGATTTGATTTCATCTAATATAATTATAGCGTCAACGACAGTCTGGCTTCCTGCATGTTCTCTCTTTTCCAATCTTCCTTTCTCATCTTTTGTGCTTTTTCCCCTTTTCTTGTCTTAAATTGTGTTCATCGTCTCCTTCCTCTTTACTTCTTCTTCTCTTCCACGTCTGTTGTCAGAGTTCTTCCCCATGTGTCGGTCTCTCTGCGTGAATGGGAGATCCCATTGGGTGAGAACAATTTTCCAATCAGCATAGCAGTTTGATTAATTAGCCAGTGGTGTCAGTGAAGAAGCGAGGACCTGCTCACACAGAGAACTCATCATCCGCTCTGAGGAGGTATTATAAGAAAAAGTTTAAAGGTTATATGATTAAAAATGATCACTGGCTTTTTAATGCAGCCATGTGGGCAGTCTAACTAATGCAGCTTCCACCCACAATGCACTTCTCATCATGCAGCTTTAGGGGGTTGGTCTTTTAACAGACGCTGACATGAAATGATAGATCATTCGGATGTCACTGAGTGCAACTGTTCTCCTCCCACTCGTAAGTTGCTAGTCGTGACTTTACATCAACCCCTGACAACTAAAGTTCCATCCTTTGCTTTGCCAGAAATTTAAATTGGCTTAATGCGGAGCCTCCAAAGAACACTGATCGCCCTCCAGAAATGTGTCTCTTTCCGCTGTCCAAGTTATTTATTGTGACCCAAATGAAGCTGCTCGTCTGCCTTCTAAGAGGACTTTTTTTTTTTACTTCTATGGCACCAGTGGACAATTCAGTTTTTTTTTTTTCTCAGTTGCATTTCATAACACAATGTTAAAATTACCTTGGTGTTATTACTGGTATTACATTGCCTCACACTTCATGTAAATTAAAGTGTGAAGCACCTGCCAAGTACAGAAGACAGCCCATTTTGGGGGATCACTTAACATGTCATTCGTAATAGATACTATGTGGTCTCTAAACAGCCAAGTGTAAATACAACTATGATGCATTCTGGATGGATTCAAATCTGACTGTTCAAAGTACCAGCAGAGGTCATTACTTGTTGAGCTAAGCGACCTGCAAATGGGTATTTATGCGTCAAACGTTGGCAGCTACATCATTATTATAGTTAAGAGTTGATTTGCTTACTTTCTGCCAAACCTAAGATGCTCCTGATGCTTCTAAAAGTTGATGTTACACAGAGCTTTGACATCACATCCAGGAGATAATGATAATAGAAATATGAGGTATGAGGTCCCCTGGTAATACCCTTCAAATAGGCTTACGTCAGTAAGGATATGTAGCCACTGTCTGATATTTCTAACCATGCACCTCTGTGCGTGTGATAACAGCAGCTATAGTTAGAAATTAAAGCTAAAAGTAGACTTATAATAGCTATTCTTTTAATAATACAACCTGGAAAAACAGCTCCAGCTATTTTTACTGAGACAATCCGATATAAGGCACACCCTTATCAGTCCCATGACTCAATGGTTTGCATGAGAAGGTGAGCAGTGTGAGTTAGAGCAATTGAAGATGATATAACATTTGTCTCACTTGTGATTTCTGTCCACAAATCAATCATGTGCAGTGGTGCCAGTTTGACTTAAAACAGTGGGGGTGTCACAGCCCTGTCATTTTAATTCCTTGTTTTCCCTTTGTGTTGTTTTTTGTCCTCGTCTGGTGTTATGTCTTGGTGACTTCACTAGATCAGTTAATTAATGAAAAAAACAAAACAAAACATAGTTGACTTCTGGTTACAGTCTTGATATGAACAGCAATCTTTTCCTCACCTTCTCCTTTGCAGCTGTAATAATTATTGCAGCCACTAGAGGTCGCTGTCTAACAAATGCAAATATGGGTTGTAATTTGCTACTTTAATTTTGGACCAATGTGGCCATTTTGTCTGATGAGAACAGGCTCTGGACAACTCTGCTGTGAAAACAAGTCCACTAGACTAAGGCCACAAATTGCTTTTATTTATTTTATGTTGTTTCTGGTAACTGCTGAAATCATAATGAAAAAAACTGCTGAAAACAAACAGCTTCAGGAAACAAAGAATCAGATTTGTGATGTGTCTTAAATCTCATCTGGACTTTATCCAGATGCAAGATACTTGCAATGACAAAATTGAATGGAAACTTATTGTTTCCTTCATTTGAGGCTTGAAAGGAGTCATCACCTGGAAATCGCAATTTCTCTTGTTAAAACATGCATATTGGTGTTGGACCTCAGTTGAAACTTGCCTGAAAAGCTGGAGTTTGAAAGTAGCTCAGTTTTTTCGCTTTGGCTGTTTTTCCAAACAGGAATAGCGCACAAGGGTGTGCATTCCTAAAGCACGAGATTTTGACTCGTGGTGACGTTACCACAGGAGGCTACTTGCACAAGCTCGCATAAGCATCGGCTCACAGCCGTCCTCAACCAGACTTTCTGAGTGAGCACGCCGAATCTGCCTATTTCTATGTCATTTTCACGCCATACATCGTGACCACCAGCATTAAGACCCAGGTATTACATGTAAAACATGAGTGTGAAAAGTAAGAGGGGGAAAAAAATGAATTTACCATTCAGAGACTTCCTGCTGTAAACGTGTCTCTTCCACCGTCTCTGCCTCTTCACTCTCCCGTTCGGGTTCCGACTCTGGCTCGTACATAAATGCCTGAATTCCTAGGGTTCGTCAGTTAGTGTGGGCACCATGACAGGGGGCTGTTTATGTTTGGAGTCTGTATGCATGCAGGCCAGCCCCCCATTCCGGCTCTGTCCTTCCTGCGGCCAATCAACGTGCGCCTCATTACATATTAATACAATGCACATCCGGACCAGTCAAAACCTCGTGCATAATCTCGCGTGAGAAAGTCGCGGTATGAAAAAGTGTGAGAACACTTTTTTTTTTTTTATCTAATACGTTTTAAGAATTGATCGAAAGCGATCCAAGGGGACTGGATATGTAAAAAACCAGGTGATGACTCCTTTAAACATTGGCAGACTTAGATTGACAGATTGAATGATTAGATTGTGGGCCTGAAGTAGCAAAATATTTAGTCATACAGAAGTTACAGCAATCAGTTAAAAAGTGCTGCACGTTGTTGAAGAGTTCGGTTTACTTTGCAAGTACAGGCTTTTAATATTTAGGAATCTAAATTATTCAGAAGCCTTTCAAGTGGCATTTAAATATCCAGAGGAATAGTTTAGTACGTGTCTACTCGAGTGTTTCAGAAATGTGGTAGTCCGGAGCTCAATGTGACGTGATAATATCAAAGGATACACACAACCTCTATAAACAATGAATCCTATTAGACAACAGAAACCTTTTAAATCTGTTAGAATGATTTAAGCAAATCCATATTCATGTTTTTGATACCAGTCACTGGTCTAAAAATGACAAATGCACATTTCCAGGGGCAGGATTAATGTACTGTGCATTAAAATCCACTGACGAAAAGCACAAATAAGAAGCAGTTAATTGAAGAAACCAAACAAACAAGTCTTAATATAGACACACGTGGCGAAATCCCTTACTTTTTTTTCATTACTGAACTTCAATATTGAATGACAGCCGCAGCCAGACTTGCCAAATGGATAAAGGACTGCGTTCTTAAGCCAGAGAGTGTGGAGTGATTGACAACTGAGAGGTGCAGCAGAGAGATGAAAAATCTTCTCTGTAGGTGTAAGCCGTTTGGAAGAGTCATGGTGTCTTGCAAGATTTGGAAACTCATTCCACCTTTCTAAGAGGCTGTCTCCTTTCTTGCTCAACTCCACTGAGATTCTACCGGAACGTCAATATTAGGAACAGCTGAATGGGGTTACATTAGGGGAGTAAATGTCTTTCGGGCTGGGCAGTATGTCAATATTTGTTATTGTTGGGCCTCCATGCCGTGACTCAAACAAAGAGAAGGCCTATAGGAGAAATCATAAGCCTAACTACTAGGGCCTCATTGACAGGAGGAACTGCAGAACAAAGGAACAGGGCCAAAAGCCCAAAAGGTGTGAACAACTGTAACTCTGGGTACGACCTGCCCTGAAACTTTCATCCGGTCCCTGGAAACTCTGCCAGGATCGCAATGACGTCACTCCCAGTTTAAAGGTCAGGAGACCCCAAATCACGTTGCAGTCCCAGGGAGCATTATGTTGTGGTGAGACCCCGGTTTCACGCAACCGCTGCCATAAGGGTGCAACTTTGAGAAACGTTTTTCATTTTGCTTGAGCTAAGCTTCGGTCCCCTCCTCTCTGGACAGGACGGAGACTGTTTTTGTTACTTTTCGTTTTTGTTCATTATTGTTTTGGATCCATAGAGGAACACTGCACAACTCAGTTGTTTCCTCACCGCCTGCAAAACGAAGAGATCATCTTCAGAAGGAGACGAAACCCCTGAGGTCCGGTCCTTCCATCAAGTCGACATAACGCTGTGATACAGCCTTCGTCAGCTTTTAGGACACTCAAGCTGACCCCGTGCTTGCTCCAAAACAAGTTGGAGTTCTGAGTCAGACGGGACATGCTAGTCGCAACGAGCGACCCAAGTAAGAGGCTTTTGTTTGGGCAGAAACAGACAACCTTGATTTGTTTGCCAGCAAATGTATAGGTGGGAGGTCAAGTGAAACAAGCGCAGGACTTTAATTCTGGAGACTGCTGTTTGCATCAGTTGTGAAAGCAGAAGTCAACGGTGAGTCATCTTGTTGTCAAAACTTAAATCTGTGACTGTCTTTTGTGCTGTTAGCTGTTGTTTCAGTGTTTGATCGATGCAGTCTGCCTCCACCCATTCAAATCCATTCAGAGACCGTTGACTAATGGGTCCATGCAATGAGTTCATCTGGAATACTGCTTCAGACACAGCCATTTATATATTTCTCAAACTCAAAGCACCCACTTAACAGAGTAATTCAAGATAAATGAATAGATATGTGTGTGTGTGTGTGTGTGTGTGAACATCTCTCATCTAGGTCAAAGAAAGGAAAATGTTTTGCTGTTTGTTTGTGTGTCTGTGCTTGAATCCATTAGCACAGGATCCAGAACTGCACAAAGTGTTTAAAGTGTGTGTTCCGGGTGTGTCTTTAGTCACTTCATGCAGTGTGTATGCATGTGTGTGTGTCTTTTTCACATGGTGGGGCCAAGTCCATGGCAACACTCTCACGGTGTGGGTTCCAACATTTTGGTGGGGTCGCAAATCCTGGGCAATTTTAATAAATTGAGCTGATTTTAAGGTAACTGAACCAATCAACTGCAAAGACAGGATAAATATAAATATGATTTTCGTCCCCGTAACCACCCGAAAATCTCCCTAATTTTCGGCAGTTAACGACAATTTACAGCCTGCAAAGTTCGCGTTCGTCTGTGCCACATACTGACGGAAATGAACCATGATGTATGTGGAGCTTGTGGAGGTGCGAACGGCTCTAATTAGCATATGAATAGCAGCGAAACCACGCCTGGCTACTCGGTATTGGTTGCAACCACTACTTTTAAACAAGAAAAATCACTCGTGATTGGTTGGCAGATATGTCACTATTGGTCACCCTGGGTCTATTTATATCTATATATATCTATAAATCTATCTATATCTATAGATATAGATATATAGATATATAGATATAGATATATCTATATCTATATATCTATCTATCTATATTTATATCTATATATCTATATATATATATATATAGATATATATATCTATATCTATATCTATATCTATCTATATCTATATCTATATCGATATCGATATCTATATCTATATCTATATATATATCTATATCTATATATCTATATCTATATATCTATATCTATATATCTATATATCTATATCTATATCTATATATCCATATCTATATATCTCTATCTATATATCTATATCTCTATCTATATATCTATATCTATATCTATATATCTATATATCTATATCTCTATCTATATCTATATATCTCTATCTATAGATATATCTATATCTCTATCTATAGATATATCTCTATCTATAGATATATATATATATATATATATATATATATATATATATATA
>CAEMYA010000222.1:178488-221024 GCA_903131615.1 Diplodus sargus | reverse complement strand
GAGCGAGGTAGAGAGACAGTGTGTCATCATGGATAAGTGAGTACTCTATTACAGTATTTTACTGTATATTTCAGATTAGGGTGTGTGTGTGTGTGTGTGTGTGTGTGTGTGTGTGTGTGTGAAATAGAAAATTGTTTAAACTTGGTGCTTAACAATTTTGTCTCTGAAACAGGCCCGAGGTCAGATCTCTGCCTTCTTCTCTTTGAACTGAACCATTTTAATTAAAGGTTAGGAGTTAGCCAGATGTCCAGATGTGGCTGCAGCAGCAGCTGGAAGCTGACTGGCTGTCATCACTAAGCTGTAATTAAATACACAGATTATAGTGTGTGTGTGGTTCTTTACGGTTATATTTGTGAGGACGTTCTGCTCTTCACAGGCTGTGTGCGGCTTCTGTGTGTGTGTGTGTGAATCTCCATCTGTCTGTTTTGTGATTGTTACATAATTCTTTAATTCATGTTTCTGTTTTATGATATCTCACATTAACATAGTTTTTTGCATCTGATTTTCATTTTGTAAGATAAGAAATCTAAATTTGATGAAGAAGAAACAGAACTGACATTTAATCTGTTGATGTGACGTCAGACTGCCATTTGTTCAGAGACCAACATCAGATCAACAGAGAGACGTCAGTGTCTCTCAGTCTCCTTCATGTGTCGTATTTGAGAGTCCTCTGACTTGGGTGACTCTGAATCTTTTCATTTTTCATCAGTCATGAAGATTTTAAGGCTGTTGGGAATGTTTTATTGTGGGCTCAAAGAGTGACTCTAGCTGCCATGCCTGAAAGTGTCCTCGGCCACCAAGTTGCTCATAAAGTGTTGGAGATAGTTGAAGTTTTTAAATCTGCTCAGCTTTAAAGTTAGAATATAAATTAAACTTTAGACTGAAAGAAATAAAAAGTTACAATCAGGTCACAGCTCGACACAAGTTTACAGATGAGTTTAAACTCAGCTTCTCTTCCTTTTGACTGGTTTTACTCAGAAATTCAGTTTCTTCTTCAGAGAATATAAAAATAAGGGCCAGGAGGGGGAGGGAGGCTGCTGAGAGAGAAAAGAGGGAGGGAGGGATTGTTGTGAAACTGAGGTTACCGTAGTTCAAGTTGAACTCGTTTACATGGTCGACAGTCTGAGAATGTGTTCAGCTTTAAGTTATGGAGCAACAGGAGGGACAGAAAGTCTCAGCACCTCTGACTTCAAAACACTGCTGCAGCCCCCTGTTGCACCAGAGGACACTTTGTCTCTGGACACTTGGTGTTTGACATACTTGGAGTCCTTGTCTCTGGAAACTTTGTCTCTGGACTCCTTGTCTGTGGACACATGTCAGAGATGTCGACTGGAATGTAGCCTTGACACAAGATGATCAGATCTGCCCCAGATATTCAGGAGGAACAGATGTATCGTCCTAATGTTGTGGAGGATGAATCTGTAGGAGCGTGTTGTCACAGCAGTGTTGGCAGTGAAGGACAGCTGGAGGTCCAGTGTCGAACAGTCTGATGATGGAAAACCACAGAGTATCAGTCTTGACTGAACAAGAGACGACTGCTCTGAAAAGACGAGCTGCTCGGTTTTGTCCAAGCTGAGCTTCAGCTGGTGTGCAGACATCGAGACTCAGAGAGTTGTACTAAACCCTGGTGTCAGACAGAAACAGTTGGGTGTCATCTGTAAAGAGCTGAGATACCTGGAATGAAGAGAAAAGAAGGAACGTAGAAGCAGAACCTCTGAACCAACCTCACAACACAGATGACACACTAACCCAGGTTTTAATCTTCTTCTTCTTCTTCTTCTTCTGTGTTTAAGGTTGACCTTTCAGGGCTCATGATGACTTCCTGTCTGATGTCCCTCCTCTTCCTCTTCCCTTTTGTGTCCTTCATCATGGCCAGTGCCCAACCTGCTGGCTGCAAAATCCGCATCACTGATAGAGGACTGGACATGTGTAAGTATATGGATATGATTTCATAAGCCTGAAGTAAACACTACATTAAGAAATAATAATATAATAATAACACTAGACTTTATTCATGCAGCACTTTTCAAAACTAAGTTACAAAATGCTTTATGAGATTTAACCAAGATTGAAATAAGATTAAAACATTCACTAAATAAAACAAGCATTATCTTTTTGCATCTTGGAAAGAAAACTTTCTTTGTTATAAAAACAATCCTGTCCAATCTGGGGAAAACATCATTCTCAACAGATTTAATAAAGCTGTCGCAATACTTTTGCAACTAAGTCTGCTCACTAAACCAGAGCTTCTCTCCATATACAGGTACATCTCATACATGTACATTGAGGGCATTTAGCAGACACTTTTGTCCAAGGCGACTTACAATAACTAACCCTAACCCTAACACATCGGTCACAAGAAAGAAACCGCAACATGTCACCATCGATAGAGTAAAATGAAATATAGAAACAATTGTCAAGCCCTCATCTGAGGATCGTAGCTGCTATTTATCAAGGATACCTTAAGTAAATAAGTGCTATGTTTTAACCACTAACGATAAGAACATACAAGTGCATATAGGGTTTTGTGTTTTTTTCATGCTATGCGGGGTCGAAATGAAGTCTGAACAAATGAGTCTTGAGTATTTGGCAGAAGATGGAGAGTGACTCTGCTGTCCTGACTTTGGTCGGGAGTTCTTTCCACCACTGAAGCGCCAGGCGTCACTGAGCAGGCTTTGTTTGCTCTCAGGGATGGCGGTAACAGCCGGCCAGCTGATGTAGTGGAGCAAAGTGCTCGCGAATCGGATGCGGGCCCCAACAGGAAGCCACTGGAGATCACGGAGGAAGGGGGGTCACATTGTATTTACATTTATTGCGCTGTGGTGTCCCAGCCTCTTCTTTCTTAATGAGCTCCACATGATGTTATGCTGTTTTAACTCCATCAGAAACAAAGACAGTTTGTTCAGTCCAAGTCCGCCTAACTGACTCAAAATGGTGCAGTGGCCTCCACACTATCCCCACTGAAACCCTTGTAAGAACTGGATATGGAAGGTAGCCCTAATGCTGCTCAGGTGGATCAGGCCCTGCCCTGCTCACTCTGAGGCACCCAGCGCATTCTGTCCCAGAAGAAGTTAACAAGAGGAGCCCAGATCTTTGTCAGCAGATCAGGTGGGCGGTCAACACATGACAGGCGATGCCATACAGTGGACAACATTAAATTGTTATTGATGAGGACTTGACCTCTGTAACTGTCTGTGTCTACACCTCATTCAATAACCATGCTCACTTTATCAATGCTGTCCTGAAATATAGCAACTCCACTGTTCTACCTAAATGCAGATTTTATATCATCATAACCGACCACTGCTCTGATTGCTAAACTGCAATCCTCCACAAAGCAATTAAAAGTTGGACAGAGTTTGACTATGTGTCGGCATCCAAACTTCTCCAGCCCCACGCCTCCAACTCCATGAGTCGGCATGACTTCCAGCCGAGGCCAGTTGTTACCACTCCAGAACTGAATCGCTTTAAACTACATCACAAGATACCACAACAGTAATAACAACAACCAAATATACAAATATACAAAATTTGTTGAAGTAAAATGCAGAGTTAACCTGTTAAATCATAATCCAGTAAAACTAAATTACATCATTAGCAGTGTCTAATCAGAACTCTCAATTATCAATTCCTTAAATCTCCATCTGATGTCCTCCATCTGATGTCCTCTGTTTGATGTGTTCGGTGCAGCCGCAGGAGTATTTGTGGTACTGACAGTATGTGTTTTATTTTTTCAGTGAAGTTTGAGACTCAGAAGTTTGTTGAAGAGGAGCTCAGTAACATCAATATGCCAGAGATGAAAGGCAAAGAAGGACGCTTCCAATACACCATTACTGAGTACTAATACTGTATTAAATCAAATAAAAGCAAAACATTAGAACTGGAAACTTGAAATGTGTATTAATACATTCTCTTCCTCTCATTTGTCGTCAGTGTGAAGATTACTGAGCTGAATCTCACTCATGCCGACCTGCAGTTCATCCCTGAAGTTGGGTTGTTGTTCGATGTTCAGAACTCGTCCATCACATTGAGTTTCCACCGACGGATCCTCTACTGGTTCTTGTGAGTTCTCCTACAGAACACTGACATATAATCAATAATTCTCTTACAGAATGTCCATATTGACTCTCATGGTTCTTTTACAAAACATACAAGTAACTCTAATTGTCCTTGTGACAGAACGCCGTAAGTATAATTGTAATGTGATATTTACATCTTTTATTTTATATTTCTTATTGTAGTAATAATGAAGATGATGAAGATAGTTAATCATGATGTTAGCTGCATCCCTATAAAGCAGATGTTTACTGTATGTCAGTTACGATACAGGAAACATCAATGCCTCAGCTGAAGGCGTGAACATCAATACCATTCTCAACCTGATCAGAGACGGTGACGGTCGACTGAAGATCAATAACATCACCTGTGATGCCAAAATCGACAAAATGAAAGCACAGTTCAGCGGCACGCTCGGGTAAAACTCTCTAATATATTCAACAAAACTGTTTACTGTGAATACGATTGGTGTACTAGTCAATAATCAACAGCAATGACTACTGATTAATAATCAACAATCAACAGCAATGACTACTGATCAATAATCAATCAGAATCAGAATCAGAAATCCTTTAATGTCCCACAGACGGTGAAATGTGTTTGTCCCAGCAGCGACAGAATATTACAAGAACAGAAACCAATAGCAAAAATAAACAATAAAAAGGGAAGAAATAGAATAGACGTATATACATATTTACATGATATAGCGCAAAAATAAACAGCACATTTTTATACACATATTTTAAATAAAATAATGAATATTGGTGTTAAGGAAATTGACCAGTGCAAAAACAGAAATGAGTTTGTACAGAGTTACTGCACAGTGCAGAGTACAGAGTGAGGTCTATATTGAGCAGTGCTGGTTGTTCAGTCTGACAGCAGCAGGAAGGACCTGCGATACCTCTCCTTCACACACTGAGGGTGTATCAGTCTGTTCTGAAGGAGCGGCCCGGTGCTGTGACAGTGACCTGCAGGCTGGACTCCTGCACCAGCAGCTATGACAGCTTGTCCATCATCCTGCTCTCTCCCACCACCTGCACTGAGTCCAGAGGATCCCAGGGTGGAGCTGGACTTCTTGATAAGTTTATTCAGTCTCCTCCTGTCTGCTGCTGAGATGCTGCTGCTCCAGCAGACGACTCCATAGAAAATGGCTGATGCCACCAGAGAGTCATAGAAAGAATTCAGGAGGTCCCTGCAGTCCAAAGGACCTGAGCTTCCTCAGCAGATACAGTCTGCTCTGACCTTTCTTGTATGTGACTGCAGTGTGATCAGTCCAGTCCGGTTTATTGTTCAGGTGAACTCCCAGGTACTTGTAAGATGTCACCATCTCAATGTCCATTCCCTGGATGTTCACCTGTGGTTCCGCTGGCACCAGTCCACAAAGTCCTTAATGAGTTCTCTGTAGGCTCTGACGTCCCTGATGAGGCCGACGATAGCAGAGTCGTCAGGAGAAATCAAAGAACATGATCCTCACAGTGCTTCCGGGCTTCTCCAGGTGAGACAGTGATCTGTCCAGGAGGAAGATGGTGGCGTCGTCCACTCCGATGCCGGGTTGGTATGCAAACTGGAGTGGGTCCATGAAAGGACCCACCAGAGGGCGGAGATGGACGAGGACCAGCCGCTCCAGGGTCTTCATCAGGTGTGAAGTGAGAGCAGCTGGTCTGTAGCTGTTATAGTCTTTTGGGTGAGGGATCTTTGGTACAGGTACCACGCAGGAGGTTTTCCACAGCAGTGGCACTTTTCCCAGCTTCAGGCCCAGGTTGAAGATATATTCCACAAATCTGCACAGCTGGTCTGCACAGGACTTGAGGAGCCTGGAGCTGATCCCATCTGGACCCGTAGCCTTCTTCACCTTTATCTTCCTCAACTCATTTCTCACCTGGAGAGACGAGAGGGACAGAGTGGAGCAAGGGGGCTGAGTGTCGGATGTGGGGGAGGGTGAATGTCAGCGGGGGCAGCGGGGGGAGTCTGCGACATAAAAGCTGTGGAAAGGCAGGAACACATCGGATCAACCGTTGGACGTCTGAAGCGTTTGGGGAGACTCTGACGAGGTCGGGAACAAATCTGCTCGGTGTGTTCAGCTGTGTCGGAAGCTTTCGGAGCCGCGCTGACGATTCAACATGCGAAGTCTGAGGAGGTTGGTTGTCGGCCGCCTGAGCCATTGGATTCTTTGACTGGTTGTGTGCCAGCTGTATGACCATTCTGATTGGCGCTGTGTTAGCGAATCCGCGCGGTGTGTGGGAGGGGCTGAATACTGTGTGCGCTTTGTTTTTCTATGCACTCCGTCATTTTCATGTAGCGCCACCTGCTTATTGCATCTCATGCAAGCGCAGAACGTACATGCTACTGTGGAGCTGGCAGCACTTCGAAGCGGTGTGTTCAATGCAACTTTTCTGCTGAACAGGTCAGACAAGAAGCAACAGAGTGGTTGGATAAAGGCAGTTGGCTGTTGGATTGAGTCTGGGCAGTGTGTGGGGGCCTGAAAGAGAGGTAGAGGTGAGAATGGGGCAGTAAACAGCGGCGATGGAAGAGGTGGTGGGGGGCTGCAGAGATGACTGGGCCAGGGGAGGGGTGGGTGACTGGTCAAACCTATTGAAGAATAAGTTCATGTCATTTGCCCACGTCTGATCCCCCGCAGCCTGGGAGTCTGGTGTCCTCTGCCCTGAGATTGTTTTAAGGCTTTTCCAGCCTCCACTGACATTTCTCTGCTGCTGGTTCTCCATCTTCCTCCTGTTGCTGTTCTTCCCCTCTCTGATCTTCCTCCTCAGCTCCTTCTGCACAGCCTTCGGCTCCTCCTTGTTTCCTGACTTAAAGGCCCTCTTTTTCTCCTAAAGTAGGGCCCTTATGTCTGGATTAATCCAGGGTTTGCTGTTTGAAAAACACAGTACAGTCCTGGTGGGTACTTATATAGTCCGTTGTGCAGCCTGTTAACCTGTCGATGTCCTCCCCATGAGAAACACACAGTTCTTCCCATACAGTTGAGTCAAAGCAGTTCATCAGAGCCTCCTTAGATTCCTCAGTCCATGCTTTAACTGTGCGGGTTTACGCTGGTCGCCTGTTAACAAGGGGATTGTACACAGGCAGGAGATGCACCAGGTTGTGGTCAGATCTTCCCAGAGGAGGGAGGGGGGATGAGTTGTATGCCTCCTTGCTGTTGGCATAAAATAAGTCCAGTGTCTTATTGTCACTGGTGTGGCAGGTGACATATTGTTTGAAAGTGGGCAGGGTGGAGGACAGAGAGGCATGATTGAAGTCCCTCTGGAGATTTAAATATACACTTACAGCTAAAACTAGATACTTCTAATGAGAAAGCACAGAATACTAAGTCATTGGTTAAGAAAATGAATACGTTATTTGAGGAGGTTGGCTTACTTGACAAATGGAGAGACGATTAGAAAGGTTTTTACCTAGTTTTTACCCAGAGAGAAGGAAGAGGAAGAGGAAGAGGTCTGTGGGTACTGTGTCTGCAGTGAGCTTGTGACTGAGTAAAGAACATCACAAGCTGCATCAGCGTTAGCAGAGGGGGGATATACACAGCGAACACAATCACCTGTGTGAACTCCCTCGGGAGGTAGTACGGCCTCATGCTAACCGCTAAAAGTTTGATGTCCTTACTGCAGACCTGTTCTTTAACAGTGATGTGCCCAGAGTTACACTATCTGTTATTAACAAACATGGCCAGCCCTCCTCCTTTCCTCTTACCGCTCTCTGTCGTCCTGTCTGTCCGCCGCAGTTGAAACCCGTCCAGATTAGCGCCCGTGTCCGGGGTCAGCTCTGTTAGCCATGTTTCAGTGAGCACCATGATGCTGCACTCAATGTAGTCCGTCTGATGCCGGGTCAGCACCGTTAGCTCGTCCATCGTATTGGGGAGAGATCTCACATTCCCCATGATGACAGACGGGAGGACGGGTCTGTAGTGTCTTCTCCTGCTATGGCGAACATTTCCGGAACGAAAAAAGCAAGTCTGGTCTCCATACTGCCCAAAGTGAGAGCTCCAATGAGAAGTAATAAAGAACAGTTAGAAAGTATAAAAAGAAATATTAAAAGAGGCGACTACAAGGTCTCCCTCCTCACTTACCAGTGGGTCCATGGCAACGGCCCCTCCTATCTCTGTTCTTTTTAAATTTGCCTTTTTATTGACATTCTAGGGTCCCCCTAACCCTAACCCTGGCCTGAGTGGTGTTAGTCTATAGTCTATCCAATCCTTTCCAACGTAAAACAAACAAGTCCTTCTTGTAATTCACATCTGCAGTTAATTTCTCCATTCTGCATATGTCCATTGTGATGTCCATCCACATGGTCAATGTTGGGTTCTCCTACTAAACAAATATTTGTCTCTCTTTGGCCATCCTTTAGGCATGAGTCCAAAAAAATAACACTTTACTTTCCAGAGGCAAGTGACTCCCAAAAATGTCTTATATTGCATTATTCCCTTCCAATAGGTTTTAATAACCCCACAGTCCCAAAAAACATGATAATGATTTGCATTTGATTGCCACAATTTCTCCAACAGGCTGGGGAGTTGCCTTTGTAGTGGGATTTTTGGTAAGGTGTAATAAAATATCTAATGAGGCTTTTCCAGCCAAACTCCTTCGAACTCTGTGAGCTGCTACATTTCATTGATATTCCCAGATTGTTATCCACGCTTCGTCTGTCAGATCTGTTCCTCCTTCCACTTCCCATTTTGCTTTGGGGATGAATGTGCTTTCTTGTTTGTAAGCCCTTTATATAGACCTGAGATAATACCTCTATCTTTGTTTGAACCATAGACCCTTTTAAACAAATCTAACAGCTGTTTGCTTGATTCTGATATATATTTTAACTTGTCGCTGACGAAATGTCTCAGCTGCAAGTAACAATAGAAATCCTGTGCCTCTAGAGCATATTTCTCTTTAATTCATTTAAAACTAAGTAGTGTGTTTTCCTTTACTATCTTACATAAAGCCGTTAATCCTTTATTTGTCCATTCCTTGAATCTCGTGTCTAATTGATTTGGAGCGAACTGTGTGTCATATGCACACCATTTAAGGATCACATAACCTTTTCTAATTTGTATTCTGTTATTACTGTTTTCCAAATTTTACGAGTCATCTTGATCCATGGGTTTTCTGTATCTTTATAAAGTCTTGCAAACTGCTATCGGCTATAAGTGCTTGTATGGGAATGGAAGTCAGACCCTCTTCAATGTTTTTCCACTGAGCATCATATGAAGCGTTACACCAGCATATCATAGGTCTTAGTTGTGCTGTCCAGTAGTAATCTCTGAGCGAAGGAAGGCCCCATCCCCCTTTTGCTTTTGTTAATTGTAGGGTTATAAATCGTATTTGAGGCTTTTTACCTTGCCAAATGTATCTGGACAACATTTTGTCCCATTCATTAAATTGTTTTTGGCCTATTTCTATCGGTAGGGTTTGGAATAAATATAATAATTTAGATGTTCAAATGATTGCATTACTTCGTGTAGAGAGTTTGTTGGGTGACCTAGAAAGATCAAAATATCATCTGCATAGCAAGCTAATTTATGGGCTTTCCCTGGATATTAATGCATATTATTTCTTTATTTTGTCTTACATATTGAGTAAATGGTTCTAAATATAGTGCAAATAAAAGTGGTAAACATGCACAGCCTTGCCTTGTGCCTCTTTCCAAAGTAAAACTATTTAACTAGCAGCCATTTACTTTAATTCTAGCAGTGGGTTTATTATATAATGCTTGTACTTTTTAATTATTGTTTCGTCGAGGCCAAATCTATGTAAAACTCGATATAAAAAACTCCAGTTCACAGAGTCAAAGGCCTTTTCCGCATCGACACTAATTACCATAGCTGCTATTTTGTTCTTTTGGATGTGGTTAATAATTTGTAACGTTCATCGTATATTATCTTGCGTTTGACGCACTCGAATAAAACCTGTCTGGTCATTATGTATTAAACTAGGTAAAAACCTTTCTAACCGTCTCTCCATATGTCAAGTAAGCCAACCTCCTCAAATAACATATTCATTTTCTTAACCAATGACTTAGTATTCTGTGCTTTCCCATTAGAAGTATCTAGTTTTGGCTGTAAGTGTATATTTAAATCTCCCCCACAGATTAGAAGGCCTACTGTTTCTACTATAATCATATCAACAACTCTCTTGAAGAAGTGGACGCCACTTCCGGGTGGCACATACATATTTAGCAACGTAATTGGGTCCCCCTCAATGTTTCCTCTTACTAATATAATCTTCCCTCCCTATCACTTATCTCGAATATTTTTTCAAAGTGTAATTTGCCTGATAGAAGGATAGCAACTCCTCTCCTTCGTCCAGCTTTAAAAGAAGAGGAAAACACACCCATTCTTTTCACTTTCTCATGTTCCTTAAAATCCAGGTGGGTTTCCTGTAGGTATACTTTTTGTGCTTGTTCTTTCCTCATTTTAGTTCTTATTACGTTTTATTGGATTCAACAGACCATTCACATTATAAGAAATTATTTTTATCTTGCCACTAGCCATATTCTGATGTTGTCTGGGCGTTTTTACAAAAACAGAACCTGGTGCAATCCATACACTCCCTGAACATACATAAACAAATATTATAGCTGTATACAACATCAGCTACAGAAAGAACTTTTAGTTGTCCTTAAACAGACAGAAGATAAAAAGAAAACATGTTGACTTCCAACTGTGGGGTCTCCAATAAGACCCTGAGTAAGCCCCGATGAAAGGGGGGCTTCGAAGGGGGGCCTCTTTCACCTGCCTTCTTTTGCTCTCCGGCCGATGTTCATGTTTTTCACAGCACAGGTAAAGTACCCGACCATTTTTACTGTCTCTATTGCCAAATATAGTTCTTATCTTTAAGATAAAGGAATCCCTAATAATATATGAGTCTCACCTCATCGGTCTTCAGGGACATCTTGAAAAAAAAAAAAAAAAAAGGCTCACTATTGGTCCTCATAACATATCAGTTATTCCATGTCCTGTAGTCACTCCTGTTCTTGGCATATAAATGCTTGGAGTCTCTCCTTGTAGTCCAGGGTCCGATCCTTATTCACCTGGCCCCTGGTCTTTCTCGCTGTGCGTCACGATAGATTTCGGATCTGCTCCAAAAAGGTCTCCAGGTGTTTGATGACCGTGACCGGGAATCCCCTCTTTGCCAAGTCGCTCGTCGCCTCCTCCACCGATCCGTATAGCACAGTTCCCTCCGGATAAAATACTCTCAATCTTTGCCGGGAACGGGGTTTGGAACCAGATTTCCTTCTCCTTTAACACAGCTTTCACCTCTGCATACTCCTTCCGCTGCTTCAAAACCTCAGGTGCATAATTATGATCCAGGTTAATCTTGTTTCCCAGGTACTCAAACCCATGTTTCCGTCAGGCTAGTTTTAATATTTCCTCTTTCGTTCTGTAGCTGGCCATTTTGGCAACGATGGATCGTGGCGCCACGTTTGGTGGCGGCCTTGGCACCAATGCGGTGCGCTCTCTCGACTCGTACTTCAGCTGGATCAGGCAACTACAGTTTGTGCCTTAATAAACGTTCAACAAAAGCGACCATTGATGGTGCGTTGTCTTCCAATCCCTCTGTGACACTGTGTATTCTGATATTTTCTCTTCTGGACTGTGCTTTTAATCGAGTTTCAGCGTCCATGATCCTTTCCTCATCCTCTTCCATTCTCTTGTTTGTCTTATTTATATCCTCTCGGATTCCCTTAAGCTGTGCATCGTTATCTTTCCTAAATTCCCTCAGTTCTCTGAGTATAAGGTCTAGGCTTGTGTTGCTAGCTTGCTCCCCTTCATGTGTTAGCATGTCGTTGTCCTCCACGGCACTGCTAGCAGGTGAGGTCTGGTCGTCTCGGTCTCCCTCCTGTAACTCACACTGTGTATGGTTCCTTTTACTTCTGCCTCTTGGCATCTTAAAGCCCTCACCTTGTTTTTTACTTTATACTAGTCGTTATGAATTCGAGTCGCTGTGGGCTCTTTTTATCTCCAAGGTTGGGAGTGCGTTCTCCTATGCTGCCATCCTCTTTCACGCCAACCCGGAAGTCCCCTCGCCCCCTCCTATCTCAAAGAACTGCTAACCCCACAAGCCTCATCTCAATCCCTCCGTTCCATTTACTCTGACCATCTCCACCCCCCCAGGACTAAGCTCCACACCTTAGGGGACCAGGCATTCTGTTCTGCTGCTCCTCGCCCATGGAACAGCCTCCTTGACTACCTGAGGGCACCACAGACTGTTGAATGTTTTAAAAAAAGGACTTAAAACTTTCCTTTTTAGCAGATCTTATGACCTCTTATGACTTTTAGGTGTGGTTTTTTTTCTCTTTTTTTTCTCTTTTGCTGTTGCTTTTCCTGCAGCACTTTGAGATTTGTTTATATGTAAAGTGCATTACAAATTAAATATATTATTATTATTAAAAAGCTCAAAAGTGAGCGAGAGCTGCTGTAACAAGCTTCCACTCACACGGCGCCATATCAGTATTTAATAATCAACAGTAATGACCACTGATCAATAATCAATAATCGGGAACTGTCTTTCATCATATTTTCTTTTTCAGGAGAGTTTACGACTTCCTGGCCAGTTTTCTGACATCAGGCATGCGCTTCCTCCTCAACCAAAGGGTCGGTCTGTCTCACCTGTCTGTTTGTCTCACTCATCTATCCGTCTCACCTGTCTGTCTCTGAGCTGTCTGTTTTTATGACATGTCTCCTTCTCAGATTTGTCCCGCTCTGAATCATGCTGCTCTGGTTCACGTGAACTCGATGTTGGAGACGATCCCTGTGAGGACGGAGGTTGATCGATATATTGGGATCGATTATTCTCTTATTGATGATCCAGTGGTGACGTCCAGGAGCCTCGACATGAACTTCAGGGTCAAACGATAATAATGATTATGTTACAATCATATATGTAAACTAAGACAGTAATGCCTATTCTATGTTTTAATCATATATGTAAACTGAGACAGTAACCGTGTGTTGTGTCTGTAGGGGATGTTCTTCGACCTGTCTCATCAGAACAACACGCTGGTGAACTACGCCATCGACCCGGTCATCAGAGAGTACGACAGGATGGTTTATCTCGCCCTGTCCGAGTTTTTCTTTGACAGCGGAATGTTCTCTTACTACACAGCAGGAATCTTCCAGATGGACATTGTTAATGAGAAGGTCATGACCACCACAGACCCTCAGAACATCCACACACCCTCAGAACCACCACAGACCCTCAGAACCACCACACACCCTCAGAACCACCACAGACCCTCAGAATCACTACACACACCCTCAGAACCACCACAGACCCTCAGAACCACCACAGACCCTTAGAACTACCCCAGACCCTCAGAAACACTACACACCCTCAAAACCAGCACAGACCCTCAAAACCACCACAGACCCCCAGAACCACCACAGGCACTCAAAAAACTAAACTCCCTAAAGAAACCAACACAGATGCCATGTACCCTGAAACCACCAAAGCAAACACAACAAAGATTAGTCATGTGAGCTGAACTGACCCTGTATTCATTGTCCTTCTTTCTGTTTGTGTCATCTTGTGTTTCAGATGCCCAAAGACCTGGAAATGTTGTTGAGAACCACCTACTTTGGAGCCATCATGATGTTGGTGAGAAGAAACACAAAAGAAACAGCCAAACAGTATAAAGACAGTAGAAACAGAGATACAGTAAAAAATTAATATATGGGTTTACAGTGTTGTATGCCGACCCAGTATAACATCACCTTTCAAAAACTTAGCAGATAAGATAGAACTTTATTTATAACAAGGGAAATGACATGTTCTTCCTGCGCATTCTGTGCAGAACCCAGCTCTGGTGGAAGCTCCGCTCTCTCTGCAGCTCGCAGTCAACTCCCCTCCAAAAACCTCAATCAAGACATCTGGAGCAACAGTTGTCATGACAGCCATCGTCAAGGTGATGGTGCTGCCTCCAGGTCAGCCTCCGGTCCAGCTCAGCAGCATGACCATGGTACACACACACACAATTTATTTTTTAATCCTGATTCAAAATGGAAACCTGCTGATCAAAATTATTTTGTTACATTTTATCCATTTAATCTTTCCTGTCCTCCTGCAGGAAACAAAGTTTAATGCTAAAGTTTCTATGAAGGGAAAACGTCTGGCTGTTCATGCTGACCTCCGCAGGTACACACACACACACACACACACACAGACAGAGTTATTAGTGCACCATGTGAAAAGCACAGGGATAAGCCAGTTTAGGCTGCTTGTCTCTGATGTCAGATGGGTGTCAGGAGGACACTGCTGGTTTTGGAAACTGGAGGAACAGTGTGCTCCGGTTGTGGAACAGTTCCTTTACAAATAGCCCGCCTTCTCCAAATAACTTTTCCGGGAAACAGGGAACAATTTGAGGGACACATTTACATTTAGTGCATTTATCAGACGTTTTGTCCAAAGCAACTTACAGTAATTCATAGATACTTTCATACACTGATGGCTGTGGCTGACATGCAAGGTGCCAACCAGCACAACAGGAGCAGTTTGGGGTTCAGTATCTGAACCCCAAACTGCCCAAGAACACTTTGACATGCAGAACAGGGGAATCGAACCAGCGACCTATCTTTAACATGATGCTGGTTCTACCCTTGAGCCACAGCCGCCCACACAAGTACCTTTTGTATTTGTTAAAGGTGTAGTAGGGACTGACCTGACCCCCAAAGCCAGAACAGGAGAGTCATCAGATGGGCCCTGTGACACCAGAACTGACAGGACATCAGCCGTGGGGCTGGGTTAAGTAAACTTTGAGGCACTGGGCAGTGGAAACTCTAAAATTAAAAATGGGTTCATTAAAGATAAATCAACACAGGGTAGCTACTGCACCTCAGGACTGTAGACCGTCAGCCCCCAGCCTGCTTTTACTTGATAATGTGATCTCTGTCAGTCAGACTCAGTCGGCTGTGGCACATGCACATCAACACAGCCTTCAGTGCGTGGAGTGCACATGGCTGCAGTGTAGAGAGTGGTCAAAATGTAATCATGCTGTGGAAAGCAGAAGATGAATGTGTATGGAAATAATCTGGAAATAAAACACCTGTACAGCTGGCTGTTTTCTGTCAGCTGGAAATATCCCAGTCAGAGCTACCAAAGCATCATGACGATTAATTAATGTCCAGTCGGCTCTGATGGAAACACCAGGTACAAAACACCAAAAAAGTGCACAAATGGATATACACAAGTATTTTTGTTAAACTAAAAGGTATGTTACTGACGTAAACAGTTAAAATAATGTAACAAAAACACAGTATAAGTGGTCTGTTTTGAACAAAATTAATGTGTAGATTGGCCTGGCTGATGTTAGATTCATTGTCTAGATTCATTATTAACTGGGTCCACCCCGTTGTTATCGGTGTCAAGTTTAACCACTGGTAGAGAGTATAAGACCTGGAAAGAAGAGTAAGGAGTTAAAAGAAGACAGGAGGACAGACATCCACATAAGTGAAAGATGACTTCATTCTTTTCTATGCACAGGTTGCAGATAAAAATGAAATGGCTGTATTCAAACATAACCAGCTTTGTCTCGCTAGTGGCTCATGTGGTAGAACATGTTTACTGTTATCAGCCACCAGGCTTTGATTGTGCTTTATTCTACATAACACCCCCTCTCTCTCCACTGGGTCTCTATTGCTTCTGTCCAATAAAGTAGCTCAAAAAAGCAATGGAAGCATTATCATAATCAGCATTTCAATGGATGAGACTCTTACTGTAGTTTGAATGCAGTGTTTGAAGGGAGTGAAAGTCTTACACATTAGACACAAGATAATTATACATGATGAACAGACTAAAAATCATTTTGTCCTTTCAGATTTAAAATCTTCTCCAACCAATCAGCGCTGGAATCTCTGGCAGTAAGTGTCTGCAGATCTATTACTTCATCTGATACTATTATTTATTCTATTTAAAACACAAACAGAGATATGAGCATTTACTCTGTCGTTTTGTCTGTCTGTCAGTTAATTCCTCTGCAGGCTCCCCTAAAGACAATGTTGCAGATGTCTGTGGTTCCTTTAATCAACAGTAAGAATCTAGACTACCCATAGTAGCTATTGCAGTGATTACTATAACATACTGTAACATATTGCAGTGATTACTGTAACATACTGTAACATAATTCAGTGATTACTGTAACATACTGTAACATAATGCAATGATCACTATAACATACTGCAATAATAAATAATATAATAAATAATAATAATGTGTCCTTTGCTGAAGTGTAACTGACTTCTATTATGTGTCTGTGTGTTTAGACTGGACAAAGAGAGGAGTTCAGATTCCTCTGGCTGATGGGATGGATTTTATTGAAGAGGTGGTTGAATATCACAATGTAAGTCTAGTTATATGTATACACGGTGTCGTTTTCTGATTAGTCATAATTTTATAATTTCATTTTTTTATATATAATTCTCCTCCTTCCCTGTGCCATGTGATGTTATTTATCAGTTTTATTTACTGGGATCTCTGCAGGGCTTCATCGTGATTGGAGCAAATCTTCACTTCAGCAAAGGACTGAGAGAAATGATAGCAGGCAATGTCGAGACAGAGCCAGAAACAAACACTGTCTAAATATATATATATATATATATATATATATATATATATATATATATATATAAACCCTGTAAGTAAATATATAGCACACAACACCACCTAAATATACCCAACTTAATTTTGTAAAGTGTAAAGTGTTGTATGAATATAGAAATATTATATGAGACACTGTGTAAACAAATATGTATGAAACAGTGTTGCATGTAGAGAGAGACAGCACTGTTTGAGAGACACAGTATGTACTGACACTGTGTGAATAAGCCTACATATTTTGTTTTTCAGTCATAGATATATTGACTGTATGGTACAAGTGTATGGTACATATACCTAAATTGAGTGTGGCTGTCAGTTTATCCAGGACAGACTGTCAATTTACAGTACACATGAATCTGTAACAATAAGTTTTCTATACACATTGATGTAATGTATATGAGACATATGTGTATTAACACTTATAATATCACATAATCATATGTATGTAGTATTATATATGTAGTTTTATGTTAACACTGAATATTTAATTAACATTTAGAACACTGACTCATTAAACACTGAATCAAATCAACATTACATACGTAAACGATCCGTGACAGCTCTGTAAAAAAAACTTAAACACCTGTGTGCTGACTTGGGCTCCGCCCCCTCTGGATGGCATGGCATATTCATGTGAGTCCTTCAGTGAACTGCGACAGTCAACTGTGCATTCAGGTGCTCCAACATAAATCCAGCAGGATGTTCATCAGACAGTTGTCAGTCAGTGCCGCAGGCCGCACAGTTCAGTTTATACTGCAATGTGTGTGTCTTCACGGTCAAGTCATTGAATGTGACACTTTCACCACACGGAGACAAACATGGCGATCAAAACTGTCTGTGAAGTTTTCTGTTTACATTCAGAGTTTCTTATTAAAACTCATTGTGTGAATCATAATAAACATGTTAAATGTATTTTCTACTTTTCTTATGCTTTGCTGTTTTTTTTTCCAACCAGTACATCACTGTATTAGTGTGAAACTAATCCAATCTAATCTAATAAATAATTTAATGTAACATTGAGTCTGTTAAACTGGATTTATAGTTAGGTGTTAAGGGGTTAAAATGTATCTATAGCCTCTGAATTGACACTGGAGTTGACATGTAGTAACTGTGTTGTTTCTCTAGTTTTATTTCACTTCTTTTTTTATGGAGTCTACAAAGAAACTGACGACTATGTACTTTGTGTGTGGTATTTTGTCTGTGCTTTGTGCTTTATTCCATTTTAGTGTTCTCATAGATGCTTTGCAGAGGCTGGGTATGGCTTCCCTGGATGACTGGAGCTGCTGCCTCACACACCTACAGTTCATCTGATCGTCAGCCTAGGCTGCTGTGAGTTTTACAGGTGGGGATTGTTGAGACACACGATTGTTCATAGTCCTCAATAGTGACACATAAGTTACATGATGTAACTCCTGTTCTGTGAGTAGCCCTCTGTCAACAGCAAGGGGGGATAATGACAGGAGCAAAGGAGGAATATAAAGAGCTCAAGGTGCTTTACAACAGTCATCACAGTCACACACTGATGGCAGAGGCTGCCATGCATGCTGCCGACCTGCTCATCAGGACACATTTGGGGTTCAGTATCTTGCTCATGGGAGCCAGGAAATCAAACCAGCCACCTTCTTATCACTGGATGAACCTCTATACCTCCTGAGCCACCGCTGTCACAGGACTTTCACAAAGGAGATCAGTTTTTGAATCCCGTGTGAGGCCAATATTGTCATTGATGATTGTTTAAATTTGATTATTTAAAGCCAAACTATCGTCTTTTCCTGAAAGTTAACTGGACATTTAATATATAGTTCCTGTTTTTATGTGACAGTGATGTGGTGGACATGCAGGTCTGTGAGCCTGTTTACGATACAGCAGTGTCAGCTGACTGTAAACATTCTGAAACTATCATTCAATTATGATTCTTAATTTCAGTTTGACTGAGAACAGGTCTGCAGGTAATGTCTTTATCTAATACACTGGAAATGGCAGCTGATCGTCCCAACTGGAGCTGACTCTCTCAAGAAGGAGTAAAAAACGGTTGAGGAAAACTTTTTGTATAAAAAAACAGATATTTGATTCACAGTGTGTTTTCACAGATTTTACTTCTAATTGGTCAGAAAAACAGAAATAATCTAATCTTTATGAGATGTTACTTAATTTACACACAGTTAATTATCTCTTAGCTGTCTTTTATTAACAGCTTGTTAACAGTTAATTATCAGTGAACTACAGTTAATCATCATTAATGATTTATCGGTTATGCAGCACAAATAACCCCTAACTGGAACACAGTTCTCTTCGCTCAGTTGTCTGTGAACTTTTCATTGATGCTGTCGTAGCCGTGGAAACCACACTTCCTGCCCGCAACTCTGCAGCCAAAGGTCAGAGCTTCCTGCAAACTTCCACCTACAGACAGGAAATGTATTGATTTATTTAAGTCAAACACAAACAGAAATATTCAGGATAAATCATGACAGAAAGCACATGTGTGGTGGATCTGAGAGCAGAGAGACACAACAAGGACGAGGATTTGGTAATGAAGGTAAGTGAGTGAAGGTAATATAAAAAGCAAAAGTGCCTTTTGTAACCAGAGACAATATTTAGGGCCAGAACACTATCAGTGCTATTGTTTCTGTAAGTTCAAAATGTTTGTGTCCAGAAAGAAGCGCATGTTTGGACTCTGCACACATGTTACATCTGGAGAAAATGTTTATGATTCACCATGATTGGTTGTGGGTGTGGGCAGGGGACTCCATGGTGTCCCTTAACGCCAGGTCATGTGATTGAAAACATTCTTTGATCTTAATGAAATTTGCGGGACTCATAGGTCTCATCGTTTTAGCTGGGAATTAATTTTGAGAACTTTTTTGCCCCACAGGAAGTCAGCCATCTTGAATGGTATGCACAGATTTTCATTTTGCAGACACTGTTTAGAGGACCTTAGGATGTTCACAGACTCACCACATTTGCCACATAGACACTCACAAGTACTTTAATTTGATACCACAATGGCCCTCAGGTGAGCACAACAGCT
Organism: Diplodus sargus; assembly: GCA_903131615.1. NCBI lineage: Eukaryota > Metazoa > Chordata > Actinopteri > Spariformes > Sparidae > Diplodus > Diplodus sargus. The sequence goes on along the minus strand of CAEMYA010000222.1, from coordinate 201,347 downwards.
CAGCAGAGTCTCCTAATGACTTTTCACACTTTGTACATACCGACAAACTCCTACAGAAGCCAAAGTTTACACACATTTATTGCGAGTCACAATCAATGATATCTGATAGGGTCTGAGCCTTTTCAGTGACAAGATGGCTCCACAGCCCCCCTGGAAGATTTCAAGCTTGAAGCCCCATCTCCTACATGCACCCACATGCACGTCATACGGTATGCATGTGTATCATGAACAGATGCACAAAAAAATCCTCAGGACCCATACCCTCAGCCCAACTGGAAGTCTGCCATTTTGATTCACAGTGGAGATTATGCCTCCAATTGGCGCCATTTTCCTGCCTCGTTAACGAACTGCTCCTACAGTTTCAACACCACAGACTCCACATTCAGTCAGTATCATCCTCAGACCTTGAACATGAAAAGTTATCAAAATCTTTCGCCTCTGTTATCCCTGGTGGACGTGACAGTGCAGTTGATTTCGATGCTTCGCCAAAAAGCCAGAAGTCCTTTTAATTCCAACATACACTTTTCCATCTACACCAAATTGGTCACACGTGTAGAGGCTGTCGCCCTGAATACGTCTATTCATCGATACTGTGTCATATCCATAGCACTACCCACTGGACACAGAAAGTCAGCCCCATATCAGTCAATCTGACTTTTATATAGCACTCTTCATACAAATAACACATAGAACAAAGTTATTCACACAATAAATGCAAGAAAAAAAAAGCAGAAGTAAAACCAAAAGCCACACACACACACGCACATTTCGGAAGGAAGGCAACCGAAGCGCTATCTTACTCTCAGCCATTAGCAGTGTGGATAAACATCATCCAATTTATATGACATTTACAGGTTGTTTTCTCCACATCACTACAACGTGACATATAATTGATGGGTGATCTCTAGCACCACATATTGGACGCAGGCAGTGTTATTTCACCAATTCAGACAACGTCCAGTAAATGCATGCAGACATCTACGTGCGTGCCCTCCGACAGAGCCACCTCCTGATGTACATGGGCAGCGAGTACCCGATCATTGCCACTTGCAGCTTTAATTGGTGTTGGTATTAATTATAAGCTAGGGATGGGCAATTAATTTGTGACATTTATTTTCTTACATTTTTTTGAGTGATCTTTCCTCTCCCTACACTACACCAATAGCCAATCCCACAGCAGAGAAACAAATGCATGCGGTCGATGAATGTTTCTGGACCCTCCCACATACAACAACTCAGAATGGCAGTGGCCACCTGTGTGTCTAGCCTATGCAAGAAATGAGCAGTCCGGGTAGCAAAACCAATTGTGAGGAAACTGCCAAAGATGACGAAATTGTAACTGCTTTTTCAGCCATTACCCCATATGAGAAGAAATTGAAGTGATCCAAAGTCATAAGCACAGTTGAAAAACAGGGCTTCAAGAAGCTAATAAAGTTAGAAAGTTGGAGGAGCTGCTCAGAAATATCAGATATACCATTGATATGTGGTCTAGATGCACATCCAAACCGTACATGAGTCTCACGATCCACTACGTAGACAAGGATAGGAATCTTTAAAGCAGATGCCTTCAAAATGGCATATGTTTCAGATGACCAAATCGTGGAGATTATTGCCCATGGGCTTGTGAAAGAACTCACATCATGGGGACTCAGTGAGGACTGCCAGGTGTTAATTGCAACAGACATTGGTGTAAACATAGTGTAGGCTGCTTTACTAAACAAGTGGACATGACTGCAGTGCTTTGGCCACCATCTACATCTAGCCATTGGTAAGCTATTGACTCAAGTATTGTACATTTTCGGGTGTCCAAAAGGATTAGGGTAAGCTATCTATAAGTCACAAAACACTGTTCAAATAACCAAAGAAATATTCAAATAACACCCAAACATATACTTGCAGGACACAATGGACAAGTAACTTATTATTTATTAAGGTGTCAATAGGTTAAAGTATAACGCTGGTGTTAATGACATTGCATGTGTATGTACTTAGTAAGTGTTAATATCTCACCGTTAGACAGTGTGTAGATAACAGCAGCGTTAAAAGTATCTCCGGCTCCGAGTGTGTCGACGACAGTTTTGGGAGGAAAAGCATCTGAATGAACAATCAAACCATCAGGACCCAAAGCATCCGCTCCTTCTGCTGCCCAGGCACAGACCAGGACAGCCCTGAGGGACAGACTGGTCAGTTAGACAGGTCAAAGAGAAACGGACAGGTAAGCTAGACCATTCAGAGAGAAATAGACAGGTCAGTAAGACAAAGAGAGAGATACAGGTCAACAACACAGGTCATGTAGAGGGGGCAAGTCAGTAAGACAGGTCAAAGAGCAAGAGAGGTCAACAAGACAGGTAAGAGAGAGACAAACAGATCAGCAAGACAGGTCAGAAAAGGAGAGTCAGTTCAGCAAGTAACACAGACAGACAGCTTTTAGAGAAAGACAGTTCTGAACTCACCCCTGTCTCACTCGATGGTACAGTCCTCTCAGAGCAGCTTCGGCCGACTTGAAACCGAAGTGACGAGCGACGTCTTTACTGACAAACACCTGAAAAAGAAATACATCCTGTTACAGTATATATGCAGTATACAGTATTCAGGTCGACAGCACAGTGTTGGATTGGAATAAAGACGGATGCTTTGAGATTGGTGTTGTGTTTTGTTTGGCCTTTATATGGCTTGTATTGATAGTACAGCTCAAGACATGACAGGAAACAGGTTGAGAGGTGGTGTGACATGCAACAAAGGTCCCCAGGCCAGGACTTGATCCTGAGGCCACTGCAGCAAGGAAAAAAGCCTCTGTACATGGGACACCCGCTCTACCAACTGAGCTCAGCGGTGCCCTGGTGTTATGTTTCTTTAACTGAACAACCAGCAGGTTATACATGACTGTCCACATGCAGGTAACTAAGTGGGCCCGAAGCCCGTGACCCAGAAGCTCTATAAGCCCGCCCACATGCACCACATACAGGACAGTGTATATGTTTAGTATAGATCCATCCATCCACCTGTCGTTGTTCGCTTGTTGTTGTAGCGGCAAGCTACAAACGGTCACTACTTTCAAATTAAAAGCCCCCCGCTAAGAACCCAGTTCTAAACTCCAGTGGGGTGTAATGTAAAGCTCTTATTTTGAAGACAAATTCGTTGTGACTGTTCACTGCCCAGCTTCGTGCTTCATGTCACGTCACATGTTTACGCCTACCCCAGTGGCAGCTTTTGGAAAAGGAGGAATATTACACCTCCCTTTTAGAAAGGCAATGTGCCGCCCTGTCTTTCCCTGTCTCCTAACCTTGGAGCAAATGTGCTGCCTTTTCTATCTAAAAAGAGCTAGAGTCACTCCAGCGTTTCCTGGGTCTTCCTCGGGGTCTCCTCCCAACGGGGCATGTCAGGAACACCTCCCGAGGAGTGCGTCCAGGGGGCATCCGAAACAGATGCCCGAGCCACCTCAGCTGGCTCCTCTCGATGTGGAAGAGCAGCGGCTCTACTCCGAGCTCCTCCCGGGTGACAGCGCTCCTCACCCTATCTCTAATGGAGCGCCCCGCCACCCTGTGGAGGAAACTCATTTTGGCCGCTTGTATTAGGGATCTTATTCTTTTGGTCATGACCCATAGTTCATGACCATAGGTGAGGGTATGAATGTAGATTGACTGGTAAATCGAGAGCTTTGCCTTTCGGCTCAGCTCTTTCTTTACCACAACAGACCAATACAACAACTGCATTACTGCGGCCGCTGCACCGATCCACCTGTCAATCTCGCGCTCCATCCTTCCCTCGCTCATGAACAAGACCCCAAGATACCTAAACTACTCCACTTAAGGCAGGAGCTCTCCGCCAACCCGGAGGGAGCAAGCCAGCTTTTTCCGGTCGAGAACCATGGCCTCGGACTTGGAGGTGCACATTCTCATCCCACTGGCTTTACACTCGGCTGCAAACCGCCCCAGGACATGCTGGAGGTCCTGGCTCGAAGGAGCCAACAAGACAACATCATCTGCGAAAAGCAGAGATGAAATCCAGTGACTCCCGAACCAGACCCCCTCCGGTCCCTGGCTGCGCCTAGAAATTCTGTCCATAAAAATAATGAACAGAACCAGTGACAAAGGGCAGCCCTGCCGGAGTCCAACATGCACCGGGAACAGGTCTGACTTACTGCTGGCAATGCGAACCAAGTTCCTGCTCCAGTCATACAGAGACTGTACAGGCCTTAGCAGAGGGCCTCCGACCCCTTACTCCCAAAGCACCTCCCACAGAATTCCACGAGGGACACGGTCGAATGCTTTCTCCAAGTCCACAAAACACATGTGGACTGGTTGGGCAAACTCCCATGAACCCTCGAGACCCCTGCAGAGGGTAAAGAGCTGGTCCAGTGTTCCACGCCCAGGACGAAAACCGCATTGTTCCTCCTGAATTCAGTATGATGTAATCGGTATATACATATACAGTGTATATGTACAGTATAGATGTAAACAGTAAATACACAAACATGATACAGTTTAGCCAGACGTACCACGTCACCATGAAGAAACAGCTGATAGAGTGGCTCTCTGGTCTTCTCTATCTCCACGGAGACCGTAATTCTCTGTTGCTGTGGCACCGAGCTGTTATACATCATTACCTGCTGGATCATCTTCACCTGTTCCTCAGCATTTCTGCCCTGCACAATTCAAATATACCATGACGGTACAACATATCAAACATCAGACAATACTTCGTATGTACTGTAGAGTGGTGAAGTGGCCTGTTCTCTATTTTAGTAATGTTACTTTTATAATGATCATATATTTGATACTGTTATGAAATAAAGAATGTTTACAGGTTGTTTGGATGGAAGCAAAAGGGTAAGTCTGCTTAGTCTGGTTGGGTTGGTTAGTCTGGCTGGTTGTTAAAATTAGTCTGGTTGGGTGGACTAGTCTGGCTGTTTCAGTTCTTTGAATTTGGAGTGTTGTTTACCTCCCAGTGGATCCACTTGAACTGACGGAGGTCAACTTTCGAGAAATCCTCCTCTGTGACGTCAGGAAGTTTCCTGACAGACAGGAAGTGGGGTCAGAGTTTATGTTACCAATGAATCAACACAGAGAATCCAGAAACACCTCCATCCTCCATCACTCAATCACTCCGTCACTCAGGTTCAAAGTTAATCTTATCGTGGCATTGTTTACAATTGCCACCTGTGGGCAGCAGCTACTGTTGTCTTAATTAAACCAGAAGCTTTAACTCTTGGTTGATTTTAGACAGGAACAGAACACAAACCCCTTTCACCAGTCTAGTAACAGCAAGTTTAAAACTGGGCTGAGGGAAGAGGCCTGCCAACTGGTTTCATTGTCCTAATGAGTCAGAGATGTTAATCAATCAGTAGTTTCACATTGCCAGACCTCCACAGCACTGTGCCGTGCTGGAGAGAACCCAATCAGCTGATGTGCATAAACCAGTCTATATAAAAACACCAGTGTGGTGACATACCAGCATCTCTGCTGAAATAAATGTTCTGCTGCATTTTGTCAAGGTTGAACTTGCCAGGTTCAGAGTGTTTCTCAGAGGGAGGAGGTGTTTCTTTTGCTCATAAAAACTTCAACAAAATTTTATGAATTATATCATTAAACCCTAACTCTACAGTCTTCATCTTTAGCCTTTCATAAATCACATCCAATCATCTCTTCATCTGTTACTCTTGTGAGTTCCTCTCTTCACACAGGCTTGTTTGAGACAAGTCAGACCCAAACAGAGCTTCTCTTTATATCTCCGGCCTGTTGAGTGTGTTGCATCATGGGCTGTGAGATTTTGTTCAACCTGCTCTTGAGACTCAGCTGCGTGAGAACTGGAGGAGTCAGCGCACTACTCCAAACTACTTCCACCAGTTCTTTGTCTGCTTTTAGGTTCAGCCAAAAATGTGACAGGGATTTTTATTCCATCCACCCATGACACCCCTGAGAGGGTAACGTAATGAGCTACAAATACACATCTCCCTCTGACCACAATCAGCTCCTCTCGTCCACATTCAGGTCAACTCATCTCACCTCTGCTCAGTCTGATTGGTGGATCCACTCAGGTTCAGGACCTCAACACTGCAGCGGATCATGTGACCATCTGTCATTACACCAGCATCAGATTAGATTTGGATCAGATTAGACCAGGATCCGATTACATCTGGATCAGATTAGACCAGGATCAGATTACACCTGGATGACATTAGACCAGGATCCGATTAGTCCAAGATCAGGCATTCACGCTTTGTTCAGGCGGGTCAAACAGCGTTCACCAAACACCTCAGTACATTTGTTCTATTCTCCTGCAGCACTGGGCGAGTGGAGCTTCAGATTCAGAAAATGTCTTGCCATCTCTGCTTCTGTGTGTTTGTCAGATGTAAATGTTCTTAAACATGAGAACAGGGTGTTAGGGTAAGTAGTGCAAGCTTTTGTTAATATTTCAGAGCTTTATTGAATATAAAAATCATTCTTATATTTTCTTGTCAATTATCTCTTGTCAGCATCCTTCACTTGTATTTAATAATCTACATGTCTCAGATATTTGTAATCTGATTTTATCTGGACTGGGATCCTCCTTTGTGACTCTTCCTCAGGTTTCTTCCAACTTTGTTTTCCTCTTAAAGGTTTTTTTTATTATGGGAAGTTTTTCTGCAGTCTGATCGAGGTTCTGGGGATGAAGGAGGTCGTGTAGATCAAAGCCCACTGAAGTAATGTCATTGTGATTTGGGGCTAATAAATAAACTGACTTGAATTCAAGAAAGTACAACTTAAATAGATGAGCAGAAACTCACCGGTGCAGTGTCACGTGCACTTTACTACATAGAACCAACCTGCAGATGTATTATTTAAACAGCTGACATCAGTCACGTCATACAACAGGCCTACATACTGACATCACTACTGTCTATATAAACCTGCAGGTGAACAGCACTCTGCAGTCAGTTGAATGTAAATATGTGCTGATTGATTGATTTACAGGTGTGATGACACCTGGGTGTTATTGATAAAGAGGTATTTAGTGAACGCCCCATGACGTCTGCCGGCTCGTCTTACGTGTCGGAGAGAATGACGGTTCTGGATCCGCTGGAAGGACAAACCAAACAACACGCACAGGGAGTTTGACCATTGACCTGCCAAACCACTGCAGAGACATCGATCGCACGACGAGAGAAGTCAGCCATGATGAAACTGACAGAGAAAGAGAGACAGGAAACTGCTTCATATAAACTCTGTCCTTCAAAATAAACGACAGATAACCAGAAAACTGTGGTGTCATTGGTGAAACAGAAGTTCCTGAAATAGAGACAGTGACCAATATGGTTCCAGTGCACTTCCCAATACAGCAAATACCACAGCTCAGACGTTGGCTTGTGTCTTTACTTTTGCCCCGAGCCCGTCATCCTTTGGGCCAACTTCCGTGGGCTCTGCGGTTCGTGGGGTCCGAGTCGTGCGGGGGGGCTTGGCCCCTTTCATAACTGCTTGCAGTTCTAGTTTTCTTTGTTTCTGTTTAGTCACTCTCATCCAAGCACTGTTTTAATTTGCCCAACAGAGGTCACTGTCCTCCCTTTTGAGATTTGTTATTTAAGGTTAAATGTTTTCCTGTCAATTTAAATAGCTCTTGGCTAGTAATGTGCACACTGGGCTGAGTACATACTGTAATTATCAATTAATGTATTTTGAGGCTACACAGTGCTGCCTTGCATTGCTGAGGGAACAGTGGTGCAGAAAAAGGAACAGAAGGCAATTAATGTGCATTATTGTCTTCTCCAGTAAAGAAATGCTGGAAAACAAGTCCTTGGGTTGTCTCCTTACATGCCCTACCCCCATTCGTTACACATACCAAATGAAAACAGTGAACATTGAAAATGCAATATAAAGAAGGTATTGCACAAAATACTAAATAATGAAACCTGTCTAACCAGAGTGCAAAAGGCAGTAAAGTGCAGTGAAATTATATATATATATATATATATATATATATATATATATATATATATAAAATGTATATAGGGTTAGGGTTAGGGTGTGTGTGTGTGTGTGTGTGTGCGTGTGTGTGTGTGTGTGTGTGTATAGCCTATGAATGATATGGGAAAGCTACGTTGTGGAGTATTAATAATAATACACTTTAACTGCACTTTAACACTGATGTACATTTTAACAAACATAAACTGTGACACAATAAACCAAAGGCTTACAACGATGACCCTATTACTTATAAAATCACTAATAGCATTTTAACTGGCATAAAAGCAGGAAAACACAGCCAACAGGTTACAATAACACCTGAACAGGCCTAACATTAACCTTTAAGTTGGAGTAACATTAACTTACAATGACTCGAGCTACTTACTGGTTATTAAACAATGCTACTATTGTCCCAAGTAAGCTAGCAAGTTAACACTCCAACAATGGTAACTATGATGCATTAAACTATGAATTTCATTCACTTCATCACATTGACGTTACTGTACCTCTATCTTCTTCACATTGTTCTTCTTTTTCTTTCCTTCTTTTCCTTCCCTGGGCACCGGATGGTTTCAATCTTTTGGCCATTGTGATTCGGCTACAGTGTCAATGAATCTCTCTCTTGATCTTGGGGTCAACTCGCCTCTCTCTCTGAACTTCCCATAGTTATAGTGGGACAAACAGGCTGGGTGGACTCGTTATATTGGGACAAACGGGCTGGGTGGACTCGTTATATTGGGACAAACAGGCTGGGTGGACTCGTTATATTGGGACAAACAGGCTGGGAAAGATCTTCACTTACTCAGCCATATGTCCAGCAGACAGTGAGCCCATGAAGGCAGGGGATGCTCCGAGCAGCGACAGCACCGTGCACATGTTTGATGCATTTCCTCCTCTCTGCCAACGCTGCGACAAACACCTGCAGGCACAGAGAGTGATGTCATCATTACGTCATCGATCAATATAATATCTATTCATCATCCATCCTCTTCGAGCTAGGTTGCAGCTGTGAAATATTATAGTTGTCATTCTGCCCTGCAGCGTTGTCCAGCTCAGCATGTCCTAGAGGATCAAACCCTGACCAGGCCAGGTGAGATGTTTAATGTCTCCAGTGAGTTCTGGTCTAACCACCAAAGAAGGTCCAGGAGGGTCCTGATCAGATCTCTGGAGCATCTCAGCTGGATCCAGTCAGTGTGAGGCAGCATCTGTGAGTCCAGCACTACTGAGAATCAGGATCAATATTAACCACCATTCATTTGCAGAGGTGCATGATGGGAAGGTTGGTCTTTACTAACATAGGTAGTTTCATGATCAATCAGTGTGATCTGTGAGCTCACATCCAAATAGCACACATCATAGATTCACCTTCATAATTAATAGTCTCCCATCAGTAAAAAGTCAGTAACTAGAAAACAGTCAGTTAACAGTCTCTAAACTGTCAGTTTACATAAAATGGTCAGGTAAGAACCTGTAAACAGAAAACAGTCAGCAGAAAACAGTCAGTAAACTATCAGTTAACAGTCAGTAGACAGTCAGCAAGCAGAAAACACTCAGTAAACAACTAAGCCAGAGGACAGGTACATTGGAGTCTCTAGTTTAAGAAATAGACGTCTCACAAGTCCTCAACTGGCAGCTTCATTAAATGTTTCCCGCAGAATGCCAGTCTCAACGTCCACAGTGAAGAGGCTACTCCAGGATGCTGGCCTTCTAGGCAGAGTGGCAAAGAAAGAGCCTTATCTGAGAATGGTCAATAAAAGGAAAATATTAAGATGGGCAAAAGAACACAGACATTGGACAGAGGAAGATTCGAAAAGAGCGTCATGGACAGACAAATCTAAGTTTGAGTTGTTTGGATCACACAGAAGAATAATTGTGAGACGCAGAACAAGTGAAAAGATACTGGAGGAGTGCCTGACGCCATCTGTCAAGCATGTTGGAGGTGATGTGATGGTCTGGGGCTGCTTTGGTACTGGTAAAGTGGGAAATTTGTGCAAGATAGATAGATAGATAGATAGATAGATAGATAGATAGATAGATAGATAAGCTACAGTTAACAGTGCAAAACGGTAGACAGTGCAAATGAAAGTGAAACAGTGCAAACTGATGTGCAAATAGAGGTAGAGATTGTCCATTGTCTATTATCTATTGTCCTCCTTTGGGTGCCTATTGTCATCTGGCCGGGGACTACAGCAGGATATTAGCCATGTTGGCTAAAGCTGCCCCTTTTTACTGTTGTTGATGCAGTTGATTAATTGAGATTGTCTTCGATATAATAAACTAATGAACTAAACTAAACTCCCTGCCTTTACTGAGAGCTGTTGTTCAGTCTGATGGGGGATGAAAGAGTTTTTGAGTCTGTTGGTGGAGCTGGACTGGGACAGCAGTCTGCCACTGAACTCTGCCTGGTGAAGGTGTTGTGCAGAGGGTGGTGGGTGTTGTCCAGCATGGACAGCAGTTTGTCAAGGGTCCTTCTTTCTGCCACTGCCAGCAGAGAGTCCAGCACTGTGCCCACAACTGAGCCAGCTCTCCTCACTTGTCTGTCCAGTCAGCCGGTGTCTCTCTTCTTGCTGCTTCCTCCCCAGCAAACCACAGCATAAAAGAGGATGCTGGACACCACAGACTGGTAAAACATCTGCAGCAGTTTTTTTCAGATGTTAAAGGACCCCAGCCTTCTCAGGAAGTACAGACGGCTCTGCCCTTTCCTGTGTAAAGTGTCCACATTTACTGTCCAGTCCAGCTTGTCGTCCAGCTGCAGCCCCAGATATTTGTAGGTCCTGACTACCTCCACATCGACTCCCTCGATGGACAGGTTGGAGATATGGTTTCTTCCTTCTGAAGTCCACCACCATCTCCTTGGTCTTGGAGGTGTTCAGCTGCAGATGGTTGGACCTGCACCACCTCAGAAAGTCCTTGACCAGGCTCCTGTACTCCCCCTCCCGTCCATTCTTGCCCCTCTCCTTGTCCAGATGAGAGTGGACCCTGTGGAGCAGATAGCCGATGGCATCCTCCACGCCCACCTTCTCCTGGTATCCAAACTGTAGTGGATCTTGTGCGTGGAGGACCTGGGGTCTGAGTACATGGAGCAGCAACCGTTCAAAGGTCTTTGTAATGTGTGGTGTCAGTGTTACTGGTCCGAAGTCACCCGGCTCCCTGGGGTGTTTTCTCTTAGGAACCGGGATGAGACATGAAGTCTTCCAGAGCACTGGGACCCTCCCCAGCTGCAGGCTCAGGTTGAAAATTAAAAGTAATTGTGAATAAGAAAGGCTATCACTCCATTTTGCAACGCTATGCCATACCCTGTGTACAGCGCTTGATTGGAGCCGGTTTCCACCTACAAAAGGACAATGACCCAAAGCACACCTCCAAACTATGCAAGAACTATTTATGGAAGAAGCAGTCAGCTCGTATTCTGTCTGCAATTGAGTGGCCAGCACCAGTCACCAGATCTCAACCCTATTGAGCTGTTGTGGGAGCAGCTTGACTGTATGGTACGTAAGAAGTGCCAATCAAGCCAATCCAATTTGTGGGAGGTGTTTCAGGAAGCGTGGGGTTAAATTTCTTCAGATTACCTCAACAAATTGACAGCTGGAATGCCAAAAGTCTGCAAGGCTGTAATTGCTACAAATGGAGAATTCTTTGACAAAAGCAAAGTTTGAAGGACAAAATTATTATTTCAAATAAAAATCACTAACCACGTCAATGACTTGACTATATTTTCTATTCATTTTGCAACTCATTTGATGAATAAAAGTGTGAGTTTTCATGGAAATAGTCAGGGTGAGCCCGAACATTTGAATTGTAGTGTAAGTTAGGATTTTGATCTTTTTTTAATATTTGTATATATTGATGTCTTTTTGTCAAAACCAAGAACTGCTAACCGTGTTTCCTTGTTTCTGAAACAATGACAATAAACATCTACTCTATTCTATTCTATGTATTCTAAACTGTCTGGTAACAGAAAACAGTCAGTAAACAATCTCCTACTCTGATTATTAACCAGAGAAGCACTCTGTGATCTGCAGCAGAAAACAGTTAATTGAAAGTCAGTAAACACTTAAAGTTAGTAGTCTGTAACATTTTGTTTTTTTAAACTTGCTAAAACTGTCATTATGATCTCATAGTAGAATAAGATACAGGTCAGCTGTCCGTGGCTCCACCCAAAGGCTGTAATTTGATTTGCAAGAATCTACCGCTCCTGGAAGGTGTGTCAGTGGGATTGAGGAGATCCTCGAAGTATTCCTTCCACCGTCCGACAATGTCCCCAGTCGAGGTCAACAGCTCCCCACCTCCACTGTAAACAGTGTTGGTGGAGGACTGCTTCCCCCTCCTGAGGCGCTTCGAGGCCGACCACTGACATGCCTTCCATAGAGGAAGCAGAGGCTGGGGACTCAGAGGTTGACTCATTCATCACTCAAGCCAAAGTCACTGAGGAAGTCAAGAAGCTCCTCAGAGCTCCGATAGTCGATAGTCGATAGTCGAACCTCGGATTCCGGATGAACAATGCGGTTTTCGTCCTGGCTGCAGAACACTGGACCAGCTCCATACCTTCCGTAGGGTGCTCGAGGGTTCATGGGAGTTTGCCCAACCAGTCCACATGTGCTATGTGGAACTGGAGAAAGCATTCGACCGTGTCCCTCGTGACATTCTGTGGGAGGTGCTTGGGGAGTATGGGGTCGGAGGCCCTCTGTTAAGGACTGTACGGTCCCTGTACGAACGGAGCAGGAGCTGGGTTCGCATTGCCTGCAGTATGTCAAACCTGTTCCCGGTGCATGTTGGACTCCGGCAGGGCTGCCCTTTGTCACCGGTTCTGTTCATTATTTTTATGGACAGAATTTCTAGGTGCAGCCAGGGGGCGGAAGAGGGCTGGTTCGGGAGCCACTGAATTTCATCTCTGCTTGTTGCAGATGATGTGGCCTTGTTGGCTCCTTCGAGCCAGGACCTCCAGCATGTCCTGGGGCGGATTGCAGCCGAGTGTTAAGCGGCTGGGATGAGAATCAGCACCTCTAAGTCCAAGGCCATGGTTCTCGACTGGAAAAAGGTGGCTTGCTCCCTCCAGGTGGGAGGAGAGTTCCTGCCTCAAGTGGAGGAGTTTAAGTATCTTGGGGTCTTGTTCACGAGTGAGGGAAGGATGGAGCGTGAGATTGACAGGCAGGTCAGTGCAGCAGCCGCAGTAATGCAGTCGTTGTATCGGTCTGTCATGGTGAAGAGAGCTGAGCCGAAAGGCGAACCTCTCAATTTACCGGTCAATCTACGTTCCTACCCTCACCTATGGTCATGAACTTTGGGTCATGACCGAAAGATGAAATCCTGTATACAAGCAGCTGAAAATAGTTTCTTCCGCAGGGTGGCGGGGCGCTCCATTAGAGATAGGGTGAGGAGCCCTGTCACCCGGGAGGAGCTCAGAGTAGAGCCACTGCTCCTCCACATCGAGAGGAGCCAGCTGAGGTGGCTCGGGCATCTGTATCGGGACGTTCCTGGCATGCCCCACCAGGAGGAAACCCCGAGGAAGACCCAGGCAACCCTGCTCAGACAGCTGCCCCCGCGACCCGGCCCCGGATAAAGCGGAAGAAGATGGATGGATGGATGGATACCCCTCCCGGCTCAACACAAACAATCAGAGCCAAGGGGCATGTCTGAGAAGTGTCAATCATTTTCGTGCACACGCTGTAGGCACAGTGTCTGCTCTCACCTGGTCAGATATGTTCAAGCCTAAACTGTAAACAATGGTGGAGAACAGACAACAACAACAGAGCAAAAACATGCCCCACCATTGCCCACGTCACAGAGAAGAAATAAGATGACACAAGGCTAAGATGGCGGCGGTTCCAGTAATATTGGCAATAGCGCATATCCCCGTACGATGTTGCAGTCGAGCTACGTAGCTTGTTGGTAAATCTAGCTTGTTAGCTTGTATGGTAACTCTGGTGTTTAGCTTTGTATTTATGGCTACTAGTTAGCAAAAGTGTCTTTAAGTGAGTGGGCAGTTATAACGTTAGTTTGTGTTCAGGACGCTCTGAAGTGGTTGAATTGGTTTAAGAGAAATAATGTTACTCCTGCTTCAGAAAGGCAGCATGGTGATGATGATTTCCTGAATGATTAAATGGTAACTCGTCTACAGCAATGTGAGGAATAATGTTTATTACTGTGGATATCTACAGTGATCTGCATGAGGCACTCGTCATGTAACTTAGTTGTATTGGTCAGAAAGACCAATGGCCTTCACCCATAGAGTTAACTGGAGATGAAGGGGGATAAAAGCGGTAACATCCCTGCGACCCTCACGGAAAAAGCGGAGGAAAACAGAACGGAAAAATGGAATGGTCAGAAAGAGAACAATTAGGGCTTATGTTTTTGTTGTTGTTTTGAATGTGACATCTTGGTTATCTGGCGTCCACTTTTTTCTCAAAACTCCAGACTGGAGCATCAGTAAATGCTTAACATTTAGTAACCAGTCAGTAAACAATCATTCAACACTTAACAGTCAGTAAACTGTGTTTATGCTCTCAAATAATCAATACAAATTAAAATGCTTGAGGAGAATCATCAGCCGATCAGGTCTGTCTGATAGAAATGTGATCAATTAGTAGAAGATAATCAATACTAATGTTAGCATCAGCCTGTGTGCTTACCTGCTGTCAGTGTCTTCTTCTGGGTATTTATCCACCACACTGATGATGTCCACACAAACTAAACCCACACACAGAATCTTCTTCTTCTCTTCCTCCATGATGATCCACACTAACTGACACACACAGCTGCAGTCTGGACTTTGATACACACTAAGTAACTTATTAATTCTTTAGAGTCACTCCGCCACAATACGATACTACTTCCTGTCAGGACTGACAGGCCTCTCACTCCCTTGGACGCCGGAGAGGGCAGGTGTTCACCAACAAGCACCCTCAACACAAAGTTAACTGTCTATCTAATAGATTTGCCTTATGCAAAAGATGCATACACTTAACAACACTGCCCTCTCCCACTCTCCCCATTGTGCTTCATTGACGGCAAAAATGCATTATTACTTTGTACTTCAGTACATTTCAGAGCCTGTACTTTCTTACTTTTACTTGAATAAAGGAGTTAAATCAGTACTTCTACTTTTGCTTGAGTAATTTTTTACTAAAGTATCTATACTTCTACTTGAGTACAGAATGTGTATACTTTTGCCACCTCTGGCTAATTGTTACAGTTCCCCAGGTTTAAAAACTCTCTCAACTCTTTCAAGTCTGAAATCTTTTACATCAACTCGTGAAAGAACTGGAGCACAAACAAGTTTTGTGTTTAGTGTGGTGTTTAGGTTGTTGGGAAACTGGGTTTTCCATTTCAGAAAGAGATGGAACTTAAAGTAAAACTCTCAGCAAAAAGCAACCGAGGCTTTATTTGTGAATGTATACGAGTAAAACCTTCGCGTAAAAGCATAATTACGCCGAAAGAGGCACTTTTAAGATTTTCGTTTTCGGGCAAGCTAATTTTCAATGGAGTGCTACAGGCACTTTTACGATAGCATCAAAATCACTATTTTTAAAACACTAAGAAGACTCAACACAACATGAAACTTTGCTCATAGTATCACCAGGGTCTCTACACATGAACATGAGCATTGAGAACATTGTTTGTGTACACAGAGTTTGATAAAAAGAAGGTTTTTGAACTACTCACTGTAGGAGCTGAATCTCCAGCGCGCCGCCATCATGGCAGACAAAAAGTGTCGGTCCCTGAGTGTGACCTAACAGGAGCTATTACTCTGCTGCCTGTTTGGTCACACTCGGGGATCGACCTGACAGTAGTGTAGTGTTTAGTGAATTGTGTAGTGTTAAGTGTTGTGTGTAGTGTTGTTTTGCACTGGGCTCAGAGAGTTTAAGGAAGCAGCATTTGTGCAAAGTGAGTTTGTTGAGTCTGAAATAAAGGAAACTGGGTTTTCCATTTCAGAAAGAAACGGAACTTAAATTCTGGCTCAGTTACCATGGTAACAGACTCACCTGCTTCTCCCAGGTTCTTTTCTGACTCCTCCCCTGTCAGTGAGCCCGAAGCAGCTGCCTGTCACTCATTGATTAGCTTACTATCAAAGATATCAAAGTTCAAACATCATAACCATGTTAGATATTATCTTTATCATGTTGTACAGTCGGTGATTCACGCTCAGCTCAGAAAAACATCTGTTGTTCTGTAGTGTTTAGATTGTTGTGTTTAGTGTTTAGATTAGGGATGTCCCAGTGAGGTTTTTTTACCCTGAACCTGATCCGAGTCCTTTAATATTTAGTATCTGCCAATACCGAGTCCCGATCTGATACTTAGCCGGAACTAAAATTTTCCTGGATAATACAGCTGTATTAAGAAAAAAAGTAACTGCATCCAAGCTGTTCCTTAATAGGTTTTTTATTTTGCTGAAACAAAGTAAATACTTTCATATGGCTCTTTATTATTCTGCATAATGCTATTCCAACATTAGCCTCCACCTTCCTCGTGTTAGCAGGTGAGTCTGTGACGCTGCACTGTGACAGCAGACCCTCGTGTACAGCCAGCTGAAGTTTGTGAGACGCAGCCCACGCTTGGTGCCTCTATATCATCCACTGCTTTTTACATGTTCCTTACGTTGGCACGTAAAATGACGTGGACATGCTGCTTGTCTATTTTACAGCATTTATCATCTCCTCGACTGTCTGTTTACGTTGTAACTCAAAATAAGAATCAATGTAATGTAATGCTGAGATGGTCGGGCATACCGGGGATTCAAAAACTCCAGATGCCGAAGAAAACCCTGATTCTCTACCATGAAGATATGCTGGATATCCAGAGTGATTATTCTAATTACCCTCTCCGTAATATTTGTGGCCATGTCGCTGTCTCGAGGATATTTCTCTGTCCTTTTGACAGTATCCACAAGTGTTTGCTGCTTCGGTGTCTTTGCCTGTATTGCTTGAGTGAACTCATTGTATTCTTTGAGTGTTTGTTTTTTATTTGCTGTATCAAATGAGTGGTATTAAATGCAGCTCTTTTGTTGCCCTCTCATGAAAAGGTCGTACATATATATATACAACCAATCACGTGGTTCCAGACTCGATCGGAATCAGACGTTACATCCCGATCAGGGATCGGATATCCGATCCCTGATCGGGATGTAACGTCTGATTCCGATCGAGTCTGGAACCACGTGATTGGCCCGATTTCCAATCACGTGATTGGATCGGGACATCCCTAGTTTAGATTGTTGTGTTTAGTGTAGTCTTAAGTGTTTTGTGTTGTGTGTAGTGTTGTTTTGCACTGGGCTCAGAGAGTTTAAGGAAGCAGCATTTGTGCAAAGTGAGTTTGTTGAGTCTGAAATAAAGGAAACTGGGTTTTCCATTTCAGAAAGAGACAGAACTTAAATTCTGACTCAGTTACCACGGTAACAGACTCACCTGCTTCTCCCAGGTTCTTTTCTGACTCCTCCCCTGTCACTGAGCCTGAAGCAGCTGCCTGTCACTCATTGATTCGGTTAGTATCAAAGATATCAAAGTTCAAACATCATAATAATGTTAGATATTATCTTTGGGGCGGCTGTAGCTCAGCAGGTAGAGCAGGTCGTCCAGTGATTGGAAAGTTGCTGGTTTGAATCCCGGCTCCCCCGGGCTGGACTGACCTGCATGTCGAAGTGTCCTTGAGCACGATACTGAACCAAATTGCTCTTGATGTGCAGTTGGCACCTTGCATGGCAGGCCATCAGTGTATGAATGTGTCTGTGTGAATGTGGCAAGTACTGTAAAGTGCTTAGAGCACTGGAAAAAGGGCTATATAAATGCAAGTCCATTTACCATCTTTATCATGTTGTACAGTCGGTGATTCATCCTCAGCTCAGAATAGCATTTGTTGTTCTGTAGTGTATAGTGTTGTGTTTAGATTGTTGCTGAGTGTTGTGTTGAGAGTTTTGTGTAGTGTTTAGTGTTGTATTAACTAGCAGTAACACTGCTGCAATGAGTCTCGGAAATGGTAAAGCTCCTGGCATCGACGGACTGCCCATCGAGTTTTCTAAATCATTCTGGTCAGTGGTTGGTGGAGATCTACCACTGAGCTGTAGGAGGGCAGTCATCACATTGTTGCCGAAAAGAGGGTTAGGGTTAAGATCTGCGGGATCTTAAGAAGCCTCTGGCTTCCAGACTAAGAGAGGTGATGAGTGAGGTCATCCATGTTGACCAGATCTACTGTGTGCCCGGCAGGTTAATAAGTGATAATATCACTTTTATTAGACATATTTTGATGTCTCTGGCTCGTAGGGTGTAGATGCTCATCTTATTTCCATAGGAAAAGGCATTTGATCGGGTTGAACATCAGTATCTATGGCAGATGCTGAAAGCTTTTGGGTTCAGCCCAGGTTTCATTGTTAAAACCCAGGTACTGTATTGTGATATTGCGAGTACACTTAAAGTTAATGGTGGCTTGGCAGCACCTTTTGTGGTCAAACAACTCAGGAGAGCGTTCTCGGGTGTTTGTTTTCCAGGATGCACGTCAGCATTTAAGTTATCAGCATACGCTGATGATGTGGTGATTATCCTCAATAAACAGAGTGATATTCACATTTTAGAAGAAAATGCAGGGGCTTTTTAACAAAACATCCTCTGCCACCATTAACTGGAAAAAGTGTGAAGCTGTGCTCATCAGGAAAATGACTTTAAACACCTTGACTCTACAGGAGGGCTCACTTGGAAGAAGGTGGGGCTGAAGCACTTGGGGATATTTTTGGGTGAGGGATCCATGTCAGAAAAAAACAGGGAGAATTCTTAAAAGAAAATAGAAGGCAAGCTTGAAAAATGGAGGTGGCTTCTTCCAAGCATGTCATATAGAGGGCGCACACTAGTGATCAACAATCTGGTGTCCTCATCTTTATGGCACAGACTGCTTGTGTAGATCCGCCTCCTAACTTGCTCTCCAGAATTCAAAATGTCCTGGTTAATTTCTTCTGGGCTAAACTACATTGGATTCCTCAGGCTGTTCTGTTTCTTCCAAAAGAAGAAGGCGAACAGGGACTCATACATCTACCAAGTAGAGGTGCAACTTTCTGCCTTCGTTTTATCCAGAGACTACTGTTTGGCCTGAAAGACTTGGTATGCACAGCCACTTGCACAAAGGTCCTACAACAGTTTGGTAGTCTAGGACTGCAGGACTCATTGTTTTTAATGGATGTACAAACTTTGAAACTTCAGACTCTGCCACCTTTCTACCGTGGTGTCTTCACCATGTGGAAAACACTGGTGAAGGAGAGATCGAGCACAGTGACTCCCTTTACTGTTTGTTGAGGGAGCCAGTGGTACAAGGAGGACGGTTTGACGCCCCCTGTGCAGGGATTTTAACTCTCAGATCTGTGGTGGACATTGCTGGATCTGATTTGAATAATACAGCTGCACTAGCAGCAAGCCTGGGAATAAGATCAGTGAGGACCATCAAGCAGCTCCTTGGACAACGGAAGCACTGTCTGACTGGACACGAATGTGTCCACTGTTTTTCAGAGTGTGTGTGGCTGGCACCATTGTTCATCTTGTTGGAGAAATTGTTTTAAAAAAATGGGGGAAATTTTCTCCAGACAAATGTTTATTTGTGGTACAAAAAGCAAAAGCCAAATTTTATTGTGGGACCAGCAAAGATGGCTGTGTAAGTGAGCAGGAAGAGAACCACTCAGTAGACATTAATCTGACACTGTTGTTCAAGAGGATGGTCAAAGCCAGAATAATGATCGATTTTAATTATTATAGAGAAACGAAGGATGTGGGTGAGTTCAGCCTGATGTGGGCTCACGGTGATGTGTTGTGCTCTGCGAAGGAAAGCCAGCTTTTCTTTTTTGTTATTTGAGTACAAAGTTCTTTTTTTGAGTTATTCTGACTTTATTGTGTATTTATTTAGTGATTTGTCTGTGTGTCTGAGGATGATCATATTTATTTGTAAATATTTTTTTTGTAGTTAAGTAACAATTGGTCAAAATGGGCGTGATTTAGTACAACAAATCCAAATCGGGCCTCATTCAGCCTTTTGCTCTACCGGTGCACTTCCCATTACAGCGAATACCACGGCTCAGACGTTGGCCTGTGTCCTAACTTTTGCCCCGAGCCCGTCATCCTTTGGGGCCAACTTCAGTGGGCTGTGCGGTGCGCAGGGTCCGAGTCGCGAGGGGGGGCTCGGCCACCGTTCATAACTGCTTGCAGATTTAGTTTATCTTATTTTTATCTTATTTTTTCTTATTTTATCTTATCTGATTTTGCTGTATTTTACTGCTTTCACTGTTTTTATTGTTTTTAATTGTTTTATTTATTCTTCTCTTTATTTATTACCTACTGTAAAGCACTTTGGTACACCGAAAGGATTGTTGTAAAGGGCTGTCTAAATAAAGTACATTTACATTTACAAAGTACATTTGATGAAATCAGTCACGTTCAATAATTACATTCATCATTCACAAGACAAAACAAGTCATTTATCATTCAATGATAAAAATACTTAAAGTGATAAACTGTTGGCTGATTTGATAATCCTCCTCAAATCCGTCAGGTTCAAAAGAAAGAAGTGAGAGACGAGATGGCCACTCGGAGCTGCAGTTGTCTTTGTTTACTGTGTCAACGTTTCAGCTGTTATGTTCATTACAGACATTTTAACTGAAGTTTCAGTCTGTTTGACAACGTGTCAAAGTTTGTTCACAGACGAGATGAACAACACAAGAAGGTTCAAGATTTTTAATACTGAAATACAATCAAATAGGCACAGTTCTGTGCAGAGACAGTTTATTTTAATTTGAAAAACCAATCGTGTTTGAGCAAAGGAAGATGTTGACAAATGTTCACATATTCAAACATGAATCCACAACACGTTGAAACTAAAATATTCATGAAATAATTTCATATTTTCAGTTTCAGTCTTTGTCAGGAAATGATGAGAACTTAAGGACTCAACTGTGTTCATGGAGATAGCACAAGAAGTGTGTTTACTTTTATCAGATGTACAAACAGTCTGATGATGAAACCACATGACCACAAAGTATCACCTGTACACCTTGTATCCATGGTTTCTGGGGGCGGAGCTTAATAATGCTGCTGCTCAGGTCCTAAAAGAGACTCTTATTTTGATAAGTTTGTCTTATTTTTGATTCCTGAGCTTTTGCTGATGCTCCTCACCGCCCCCTGCTGGACAGATCAGCTGTCACATCAAAGACTTGGTTGAAAATAATACAGTCAGCAGTTGGGATTATTCATAAGTATTGATTATAGTCAATAGTTATAAGTAATAGTGTGGATGATTACATCATATATATACATACTAAAGTTTAATAACATCTTGATGTAAAAATGTGTTTGTGTCATAGTTATCAGTTTCTGATTCACATCATCATTCGAAACTTGCAGCTAATTTAACCGCTTCAGCAAAGAGCAAGCAGCTAATCACAGCGCAGCAACAGTAACCAGGCAGCAGAACACTGTTTAATCTGTGCTAGAATAAGATACCAATGTTAGCACTCCAGGCTAACACCGTGTGCTGATGGCTAACACATTACTTTGGAGGGTAGCTTACTTTGAACATCCTTTGAGCCGGAATGGGTCAAGGATGCTGTCAAAGTTTCGGCTAACGTTAACAGCTCTGCCCTCAGCTTTAAGTGTGAGATTTACCTGAGACACTCACGTACATGTTTACAGTTAGTGTTGTCAGAATGAAAACACTGTATTTCAAAGTACAGCCGCAGGACGTACTGATTCAGCCAAAATGTAGCATGTCGTACACAGTATGCCAAAAATACCTGGATGTGTTTCCAGTAACCATTGGACCGGTCTACTTTTCGTAATGTGTCCCACAATGCAAAGCACTGGAACGATCACTACCACCAGTCAGGTCAACAACAGGAAGTGTTTTTAGTTTTTTTATGAACTGATGGTCACTATATTTGCTGCAATGTTTTCAGAGTTGAGGCGCTTCACAAACGGAGACCCGACTTCACAAACACCTGCAAGGGTCGTTAGCTAACCAGCTGGCGTCCTTGCTACACAGTGGGAGTTTGTCGTTTGGGTGCTGATGTTTACTTCCACTTTCCACAACAGGCTGAGCCTGGCACACAGCAAAACACAGCTAACAGATTCATACTGCATACTAGCATGAAAAGTGTGTGGTGAAACTGCGTCCTGCATCTGTTGGTGGATTAGCTCTACAGTCTGTTAGCATGGAATCAATCCTTCAGTTTAATGGGTAATACTTAATGGATTAATAGTTCAGACAAAGTCAGTGAGGAGACTTGGCCAGAGACAAAGCTGCAAGATAAAAAATGTTTGAACTAAAAGCAGCGTAGCATAAAGTCTCTTTGACTTGAGTTTAAATGTAATACATGCATTTCACAGAGTCCCACCCTGCGCACACTGTCATTGGCTAAGACCTACACAGCCTCTGACCAAAAGTCAACACCAAGAAACATCTTGAACACAGCAGAGTAATGATGTGCAGGCAGGGGGCAGAGCATGGATCTATAATAGGCTGGATACAGCGTTAGAGGCGGAGCCCAGTTCATTTATTTTGAAAGTTGCTGAATAATACATGAAGCTAAAAAAGCGGCTAACTTCCTGTTCAGGGACAGAATAATTCCCCTGTGCGAATCTCATGGGCTTGGTTCTTAGCTGGTTCTTAGCAGATTCTGACGCGTTTTGCAGCTGCTTCTTTCAATACGTAAGCTTCGGGATTAAAAAGTCTGTTGGGCACCTGGTCATCATGTTATGTTGACCACTAGGCCGCATTGGCTGTTCCTGAGGGTCACACCTGGAAGCTGCTCAGTACAACCACAGTCTGACCTGCAGCCAATCAGCAGCTGCACACGAGCAGTTGTGGTGAAGCGCCTTGATAAAGGGCACCTGAGTGATGATGATGAGGGTGGAGCTGCAGATACAGACACCAGAGCGCATTTTCTTGTTGTTTGAGTCC
>CAEMYA010000222.1:146350-170508 GCA_903131615.1 Diplodus sargus | reverse complement strand
TGGAGTCTCACCTGTACATGGGGACAGAAACGGTCCTCTCGTAATAATCCCAGGTTGAAGTCAAATCGGTTCGGCTGAGGTTTGTGGCATAAACCCTCCACGCTGCCTGTAGAGACAGACAGGAAGGAATTGGTTGACTACAGTGATTTTCAAACTAAAAGCTCAGGTTAAATCTTTGACTGTGTCAGCATCTGAAGAAAATGATTCTGCAGGAAGTGTCAGTCACCTTTAATGACAATAACCTTTCACTCAGGTGTGATTCTGAGTGACATCACAGTGCTGGCTCACCTGTATGAGTCCAGCAGCTGGGTTTCGTCTCTTTTCAAAGTGTTTCTGCCGGTGCTGTTCCTGAACCTTCAGAGCAAAACCAGAGCCCAGGATCCCCTGAGAGACAGACAGACAGACAGACAGACAGACAGACAGGCAGGCAGACAGACAGACAGACAGACAGACAGACAGACAGACAGGCAGACAGACAGACAGACAGACAGACAGACAGACAGACAGACAGGCAGGCAGACAGACAGACAGACAGACAGGCAGACAGACAGAGAGACAGGTGAGCTTGGCTGAACCAGGTAGAGGTTTACCTGTCTCAGGTGAACTAAGGTAAACAGTAGAGTGACTCACAGCAGGAAGAGCGAAGAATGAAACTCCAATCAGAGTGAAGGTTGCAGCCAGTAGGCGTCCATTCCAGGTTATTGGGAACTTGTCCCCATAACCAATGGTTGTCAAGGTGATCTGACAGAAACACACACGGACCAATCAGACCCTCTCATCACGAGGACCAATC
This sequence comes from Diplodus sargus, assembly GCA_903131615.1. Taxonomy (NCBI): domain Eukaryota; kingdom Metazoa; phylum Chordata; class Actinopteri; order Spariformes; family Sparidae; genus Diplodus; species Diplodus sargus. Next base: position 169,715 of record CAEMYA010000222.1, on the reverse strand, counting down.
AGATCCTCTCATTGCTGAGGACCAATCACGTCCTCTCATCACGAGGACCATCTCTGATGAGGCAGAGTAGGTCTGTCTTACGGCGATTTAGTTCACCTGTGCCTGCCTGTACTGTGACGTCATCCTGAACACACCTGTACATCCCTGTACTCATGAGTCATAAGACACATTTATAATTTATAAAATTTATGAAAAAAATAAAAATAAAAGATAGGGCTTTGACTCCGAACTTCGTTATTAGAATATTTACAAAAATAAAGATATACAAAACAAAAATCAAAAATCAAAGCCCTTATAAAAGATAAAAACTCTGTATGCAGATGTGTTGATATGTGCCACCCGTCAGTTTTTGTGTATCATTAGTGTACGGTGTCTTACCAGTCCCCACCAGAGGGCGTCTGCATACGTCTCAAACTGTTCATTGTCTTCTTTTTCTGCTAAATAAACAAGGAAACTGGCCAGAATGAGACACAAGAAGCCGATATACCAGGCTGTGATCAGTTCCTGCAGGGGGACAGAGACCAGACACCACAGTGAGACACATTATATCACAGTGAGACACAAAGGGACACACACAGGGACACATAGTGACAGTAACGTGTGAAAACACAAGTTGTTCTCTGACAGCAGTGAAGTGGAGACAGTAAAGGTAGCTGAAGTGTTTGAATTGTAATTGATGTCACAAGTATTCCCCTCCTCCTGGCTCTCTGCCTCTCTCTCTGTCTGCCCCCAAGTTAGTTATGACTTGGTGCTATACAAATAAAGATTGACTGATGGATTGATTATTGATTATTGACAACAGTTGAAATGGTAGTTGAAGTGGTTGACAGACAGACAGATATGTCCCATGTTACCTTGCTGTGGGCATAGACCACTGATCCCAAAAGTTTCCAGGTTCCTCCGCGGCGGTCCATCCTGATCATCCTCAGAATCTGAAGAAAACGAAGCGACCTGATGGCTGAAGTGGCAAAGACGTTGCCCTGAGTCCCTGCAGCCAACACTGAGATGGACGCTATCAGTACCATGATGTCTGCAGACAGGTCAGAGAGAGACAGGTCACACAGAGAGACAGGTCACACAGAGAGACAGGTCAGAGAGAGACAGGTCACACAGAGAGACAGGTCAGAGAGAGACAGGTCACACAGAGAGACAGGTCACACAGAGAGAGACAGGTCACACAGAGAGACAGGTCACACAGAGAGAGACAGGTCACACAGAGAGACGGGTCACACAGAGAGACAGGTCAGAGAGAGACAGGTCACACAGAGAGACAGGTCACACAGAGAGACAGGTCACACAGAGAGAGACAGGTCACACAGAGAGACAGGTCAGAGAGAGAGGCAGGTCACACAGAGAGACAGGTCACAGAGAGAGACAGGTCACACAGAGAGAGACAGGTCACAGAGAGAGACAGGTCACACAGAGAGACAGGTCACACAGAGAGACAGGTCACACAGAGAGAGACAGGTCAGAGAGAGAGACAGGTCACACAGAGAGACAGGTCACACAGAGAGACAGGTCACACAGAGAGAGACAGGTCACACAGAGAGACAGGTCACACAGAGAGAGACAGGTCAGAGAGAGAGACAGGTCACACAGAGAGACAGGTCACAGAGAGAGACAGGTCACACAGAGAGAGACAGGTCACACAGAGAGACAGGTCAGAGAGAGAGACAGGTCATACAGAGAGAGACAGGTCACACAGAGAGAAGTGTTGTCACAGTCAGAGTAAATGAAGTGTAACAACACTTACTTTACTGAGAGTAAATTAAGTGTTGTTAAAGTCTGAGCATAAATTAAGTGTTGTTAAAGTCTAAAAGTATATTAAGTGTTGTCAATGTCATCAGACTCACCAATGACACAGAATGGTTTTCTGGCAAATTTGAGTCGTCCTCTCCATCCTCTGTACCGACAGCAACAACCTGCAGCCCAGATCCTCACCATGTACTCCACCCCAAACACCACGATGGTCACCACTTCCTGATGAATGATACATGTGTGAGAGAACCAACACTAATCTGATGATGCAGTTACCAAGTCACTTCATGCTGTTGTAGACTTTGTCACACACAAACTTAAGCCTTTAGTTTGCGAGGACATAAAACTGAGTAATGAAGCAAATATCACAATTCAGAAGCTGAAAACAGAACAATGGTTCGTCTACAGACTGTTCAAAAATATAATTGAACTACAGACAAAAAGTTAAATGTACAAAACATCAGTTCTATCGACAGATTTTTGAGGTTTTGAGGTTTTACCAGGATGTAGAGAGCGTCCTCCGAACTCTTCTCGTACTCTTTGATGGTGGAGAACACAGACAGAACCAGACAGGAGAACACCAGCAGGAACCTGAACAGAGAACATACATAAAAATATAGACACACACATTATATCCCTGCTTCAGGTCTCTGAACACTGACCTCAGATCTGTTTCAGACATCCGACCTGATGTCTGTATTCAGTTATTGATCTTCAGTAAGAACAAACTGCACATACCTCCTCATCTTTAATGGTGCATCAAGTTCAGTCAGTATATATATATATATATATATATATATATATATATATATACACACACATATATATAAATCATATTACTTAAACATACTATATACAGACAGGCGTACAGACATGCAGATCGAGAGGTTTAACCTGTGGACAGGTATTTACACGTATGCGTGGTAGATGAAGGCCCATCCTCGCGGCCTCTCCAGGACGTTGTACAGGTAGTTCTGCAGTCGTCTGTAGAAGGCGTTTCTTTTCGGAGGTTTCTTTCCTCCGGAGACGCTGCTGCGCTGCCGCCGAGGGCCCTCCTCCCCTCCTGGTGTAGAGCAGGTGACAGGTAAACGCAGCATGTCATCACTGATTCATATTAATACTTACAGACTGACTGGCAAACTACATGTTGCTGCTGAGACATCACGCTCATGTTTTAACTCACTGCTTGTTTCTTTTGTTCAGACATAAAAAGTCACATGTTTCTGTTGTTCAGAATAACGCGCGCGCGCACACACACACACACACACACCAGCAGAGCCGTTATCGTGCGTGCGTGCGTGCGTGCTTGTTTACCTGCTATCAGCAGAGCTCCGTCCCTACTGGACTCGGTCCCCCCTGCTTCCAGCCCTACGAAGCCGACCTTCAGCTTCTTCTGGTCGGCCTGCGCTGCGGGGAACACCCCGCCGTTCCGGGATTTCTGCACCATGATGGAGACACGACCTGCACCGACCCGCCGATCTACTGACAGCCCGGAGATACAGCGACGAGGCCGGCCAGGCCCGGCGGGAGCATCGCTGCTGCGGAGCGGAGGAAGAGAACGAGAAGAAAAAGAAAAGCCTCGGAGGAGAAGAGGAGAGCAGGAAGGAGGCGAAGAGGAGGAGAAGAGGAGTGCAGGACGGAGCAGATCCGCTGATCAGCAGCTTTTTTTCTCAACGACTTCCTGCACAAAAAGGAAGTAGAATTACGTCATCGGCTTTTATTGATCAACCTGACAGATTAAAAAGAAAAAACCAGATGACTTGATCATTGAGCAGAAACAGATGAAAGTCCGTTACCATGGCGACACGATAATCTAATGGTGGTTACTGTGACAACCAGAGAGAGGAGAGAGAGGAGGAGAGAGGATCACAAAAACACCTCTGGAAGCTCTCACCTGGAGAACTCCTGAAGTCAAGATGATGGTGTCAAAAAATGAAAATGAAATGAAATTTGTATTGATCTGTTTATTGTCTGTAGGTCATCATAGAATATATCATGTTTACTGTTTGTCGCTCTGATGTGCGTGTGAGCCTGAAGTAAACACAGGACAGAGGAACCGTTCTGATTGGATCATTCAAATGAAGAATGATAAATGTTTGTAGTAACATGGTGACATCATCACCAGAGAACCAATCAGCTGTTTTATACAGGAGACAGGGTGTGTACACACACACACACACACACACACACACACAATATCTCATGTGCAGGTGACAACTCAGTAACACCTGTCTGCTGCTGCGGTCATCGTAAAAACTGCACAGAGTACACAGATTATAGAGTGACAGTGGAGGCGGAGTCAGCAGGTACAGGGTTTTAGGGTCGTATCAGGTGGGCGGGGCCAGCTGGGCGAGGTCAGGGGTCCTGGAACAGGGCCGGGTAGAAGGAGGGTTCAGAGCGGCAGCTGCGGTAGCGATGGATGATGTCACTGATCATGTGCTTTCTTATGATGTGGGGCAGATGGGTGGAGTCACTGTCCAGCCGCCGCCGATGGCAACAGTTAATGACCATCTCTCTCACCAGGAAACCTGGAGACACACGGACAATCTGTCAGATCAGATTCATTATGGTTCATTATGTCTATTAGTACTGATCAACATGTATTGAGGAATTAATGGACCGGATGTGAGTGCTGTGTAACCTGACGTCTCTCTTCGTTGCCTTTGCACGATTTGTTAAAAGGAGACCTATTCTTCTCAGTTTCACACCCTGGATTCTGTTTCACTACCAGACCAGTTCGAAGTGAAGAGTTAGTCAGACCTGGATGACTGACAGCCTCCATCAACACTACTGGAACACATCTACATGTTCACCAACACATCAGTTTACTCATCCTGTCCTCTGCTACAGCTCTGTATCTGTCTGGAATGCTCTGTTTTAGGTCCTGTCTCTTTGAGGCCCCTCCTGAATACCATGTCTGCTCTGTGTGCTAACACAGGCCTGAGCTAGCACCGCTAACAGCAGAGCAGCTGAGCTCAATCATTTCTAACATGACAAAGTAGCCGCTAGGGATTAATTATGCTAATGTGACAAGGTGACACAGCGTGATGTCTGTTGGTGACACGTTGATCTTTTCAACTTTGAAGATCATTTACGTGACCGAACACGGACACTGTCCTCTTAAACTGAACCAACAGAACAGGGACACTGTCCTCTTAAACTGAACCAACAGAACACGGACACTGTCCTCTTAAACTGAACCAACAGAACAGGAACACTGTCCTCTTAAACTGAACCAACAGAACAGGAACACTGTCCTCTTAAACTGAACCAACAGAACAGGAACACTGTCCTCTTAAACTGAACCAACAGAACAGGAACACTGTCCTCTTAGTTGTTGCTGCCAGAAGAGAACAAACAAATGGGATTGTTTCATTTCAAGTATTAAACAGTGGATTCAAATCCAAGCACTGTTGTGACCTTGATAGTGACCATAACAAAATAAAAATACACAAATCCTGAATATCATCAGTGATTATAAGAAACACAGAGAGAGAGATGCAGAAGGACAGACAGACCCAAAGACCTCTTGCTGACCACACTCCCGTTGACCAGTGGGAGGACTAAACCGAACTTGCTGGTTGCATTTCCATGGAAACAGATCCTATAGAGTCCAGTTTTCAGAGGATGGATAAAGATCAGCTGGAAGTTAGACACACTGGCAGACAGACAGAGAGAGAGAGATGGATATTTACATTTACATTACATTTAGGGCATTCAGCAGATGCTTTGTCTAAAGCGACTTACAATAAGTACATTTGTCACGAGAGAGAAACCACCACATCACCGTCAAGTAAAAAAGAAAAAACAGAAACAATGTTCAAGCCCTCATCTGAGCATCGTAGCTGCTGTTTATCAAGGATAATTTAATATATAAGTGCTGTGATTTAAATGCTAAAGGTAAAAACATACAAGTGCACACATGTATTTTTTCTTTTTTTTCTTTTTTGTTGGGGGTTGGGGGCGAGTCGTGCTCTGCAGGGTCGAGGTGAAGTCTGAACAAATGAGTCTTGAGTCTTTTGTGGAAGATGGAGAGTGACTCTGCTGTCCTGACGTTGTTCACAGAACAGAGAAGAGTCGTGACTTCACTGAGCGACCTTTGTTTGGTCTCAGTGATGGCGGTACCAGCCGGCCCGCTGATGTAGAAGAGCGAAGTGCTCTCTCTGGGCCGCGGGGTCTGACTTGGGTTTGGAGGTAGATGGGTGCAGTTCTGTTGACGGCCTTGAAGGCCAGCATCATCGTCTGGAATCGGATATGATTCAGACTGTTGCTCACAGTGTGTCTTGGTGCGTTTACTTGAAGCAGGTTCAAAATATCCGTATGTTGTTTAAAACCTAAACTGCAGTCAGAGATAACAAGTTTAACTTTGGTGATTATTGATCAACTGTGATTGTTATCGCAGGTTTCTTCTTCACACTTTCCTCCTGTAGCTATAACTGACTTGACTTACATGACTTCTGAGCTCCCTCTATTCCCTCCTCAGCTCCTCTTTGTCCCCAGATCCAAAAACCATCTTCCTCTCATTCAGCGGGGCTTTGAGATCCGGGGTCACCCAGAAAAACTGTACCTACTTGTTGGCTACAGTATTCACTACACAACTTTTAAAAATGAGGAAAAGAGCATAGGCTGCGCTATTAAGAGGCTAGGGGAAGCTTAGCTTCCCCAAAATTGTCACAGAAAAAAAAATTAAAAAATCCCCAAATAAAATCATGATTTTTATTTCATGTTTCCAATTTTATCCTAAGATGAGGTTAGAGAGACATAAAAACTCACACTTTCAATGTATTATTTATAATTATTTTTTAAATATATGAAAGCTGGTATTTGATAGGCGCAGGCGACCTGCGTCTCTCATCCATGTCACGTCCCAGGCCCTTCAGAAAACAGACACAACACTTGCTCAAGCTTCCAGGGTTCTGCAGGCCAGCATCCAGGGGCTTCAGGAAATGAGAAGAAACTGGGAGGAGATGTGGAGGGAGATACTCTCTTTTTGTGAGTCTGGTGACATTTCTGTCACAGAGCAGGAGCCCCGACACAAGCGCCCGGCACAAATGACAGCCACGGTAACATCTGCACTTGTGGGGAGCACGCTGGAAACCTCCGTATCAAAGAGCCCCAAGGACAGATGGGCGAAACATCTCTCATATCCTGTCATTGACACACTTGTTGGAGCCTGGAACAAATGCTTCTCAGAGGAAGCAATGCAAATTGCAAAAAGTGTAGACGCTATGCTGAAGTGTGATGCTGATGGAGCTGCCGGACTGATAAAGCAATATTCTTCAACCCTCTCTATCAATGCTGATCTTGCCCACGCCGAAATGAGTTCACGTGATGTCACTCTGGAAAATCTCAGAGCCGCTGCCTTGACTGGATTTTACCCAAACTTCACAAAAGTGCTCAAATTGGCACTGTCTCTTCCTGTTGGGACGGCGACGTGTGAGCGTTCATTCTCAGCGATGCGCCGGGTCGGCAACTGGATGAGGACGACTGTGGCCCAGCAGAGACTGTCCTCTCTTTCCCTTCCCTACATCCAGAGTGACATTACCAAGAGGATTAAACCTGAGGAAATCATCGACAGATACGACACAAAGACCTCGTGGCGACTGTTGCTTCATTAAGGTAAGAAAATTAATTGATTAGGCTACTAACTAATAACTTCTCGGCTACAACAGCAAAATGAATGAATAGAGAATTAATGGAATTGCCGCGACATCTCAGTTTGATGAACATCAGCAATAATGATGTTGATAACTATGTATCTGCCTGACTGAGGTTAAAGTTTTTTTTTTTTGTCCCGTAGCTTCTCCATATGTCCTGCCCTCGCGCCGCCTATGGAAAAGGGCATCTTATCTCATGCATCGAGTTTAAAAAAGAGACTGACAGGAAAATACAGTTAAAACACTCAAACAGCTGAACATCACCTGATGTGGACCAGGTGAGGTCTGCATCATCAGTTACCATGGTGACCATGTACCTTGTGTGCGTTTGTGTGCGTACATGTGTTGTTTTACCTGCAGAGTGTGTGTTAGTGTGTGTGTGTGTGTGTGTGTGTGTTTTACCTGCAGTGTGTGTGTGTACTGGTCTCTGACAGCAGGTCAGACAGGGGGAACCTCTCTGAAACAGATGGATCAACTGGTTGTGAACTTGGTTCTTATGACTGTTTGGACTCAATTGACTGATGATGATGATGATGATGATGTGATTGTTGATTAAGATGTTTTTAATTTAATGGTATAATTTAAATGTGTTGACATTAACAGTGCCTTTTTTGAGTAACAAGTTACCGATGTCCTCGAAGCGTTCGACCCAGACGATCAGGACGTTCAACTCGACCTGCGAACACACAGAACGACAGGACATCACATCATCAGCTGGACAATTCTGGACACACAGACAGGTCAAAGATAAACAGACAGGTCAGAGAGACAGACAGACAGATTTGACACATTTGCAGACAGACAGCTAAGTACCAGTGAGATGAAAAAAAACGTACTGTGGTTTGGGCAGCGGAGTCTGGGCGGAGCTCAGAACCACTGTATGGGTTTGATGGCGATGCAGTCGGTGGCTCCATCTCCTCTGGACTCTTCTGCCAATTAGCTTCTTAATTCGCAAAGAAAAAGAAGAATTCAATTATATAAAAAACAAAATATTAAACATAAGATGACCGTCGCCATGGATCCCACTGCTTTTCTGTAAGCCCCGCCCTATACTGTCTTGGACTTTGTGTGTCATAAGCCTCGACAGCATCATGGTCCTGGACCAGAATTAACTGGCCATGATAGACCACTGGACAACCAGAGAGAGGGAGGTCAGTGGGCCATGACCAAACACAAAGAGACCAGAACCAGCAGCCGGCCTGCTAATTTCTGACTGTGTGGTCAGCGGCCGTCTGCTCTTCATGTGATCCACCTCCTCATAATTACTCTGTAAAATGATCAGCAGGAGGCGGAGCTGATACTGCTGTTTGTGAGCTGGAGTTTCCCCGTAGTCGGACCAAAACAGACCCCCAATTTGCCGCCCTCTGTCTAAAACCGCGGACCTAGCCGCCAAAAGGACGGGCAAATTGGTGGCTTGCTACCCTGTCTAAAAACAGCTTGTGACATCACTGTTCATGACTGTGACATCACGTGAAAGACTTTACTAACTGTGTGTTGAAGATGACGGGACGATGAAGGTGATCTCTGTCAGAGCGTCTGCGTACATCAGGATAAACTTCTCTCCGTTAAACACGCCCCCTCCACTGTCACCGAGCACAGTGGGGAATTCTGGGAGAAGGAAAAAAAACAATCATCTTCAGGAAGCACAGTTAGACCTCAGCTGTGACCCCAGTCAGTGTCCCTCGAATGAGCATTATGTGTTTGAGAGGCAACGAATCAGAGCACTGACCTAAACTGTTGGTGCTGACTTTCCCCACCTGGTGCTGCCTCACCTCCACTGGGCGACCGAGAGATGACAGGAAGTCCAGAAAGTGAGAAAGGACGCTGCCGCTGGACTCTACGTTACTCAGGATCTACAGAAAGACACACAAGTGGGAGGCACATACAGGTCAGGGAGGGAGGGAGACAGAAAGGACAGCAGATGGGAGAGACAGACAGACAGACCTCAGCAGCCGTCCTCTGTCCTGCTCTTATGTAGAAGATGAAGGCCGAGTCACAGTTCCTGGATGGCAGCTGGTCCAAACGTTTCAGATCCTCTGAGAATCCATGAAGAGACGAATCCAGAGACACCAGCTGAGCCAGACCACCGCTGGTACCTGGATCCTACAGAGAGACCGTTGAGACAACAGGCAGGTGTGAATTAATCAGTAAATCAATAAAACGATCTCCAGCATGTCTGTGGTACCTTCAGGGTTTCAGGCGTCAGCAGGCCCAGGTGGGACAGAAAGAGTCTCGCCGTCTGGAAGCTGGTGACAGGGGGCGGTGGCCTGCAGGTTGCCATGACGACCGACCGTCCGCTCAGCTGCGGCTGAGCCTCAACCTGTTGCTGCTTCTGAAACGTTGTTTGCAGACGCTCCAGATGTGGCCGCATCTGAAAGATGAGGAGGAATCACCTGTAAAACACCTGTAAAACACCTGTATGAACACTTTTAAGTACACCTGCAAGAACAGCTGTCAGAACACCTGTATGAGCAGCTGTCTGACTTAAATAAAGCTTCAGAACGTCTGTGACATGCAGCTGTTAACGCGCAGGAGATGCAGCAGCTAACGTGAGTAGTTCAAAAACTTTCTTTTTCATAAACTCTGTGTACACAAACAATGTTCTCAATGCTCGTGTTCATGTGTGGAGACCCTGGTGATGCTACGAGCAAAGTTTCATGTTGTGTCGAGACTTCTTACTGTTCTAAAAATAGCGATTTTGATGCTATCGTGTCATGTCCTTAACTCTCCGGTTCAAAATGAACGTGCCCAAAACCGAGACAACGGTAAATCTTACAAGCCTCTTTCATCGTAATTATGCTTTTACACATAGATTTGACTCATATTCAATCCCAAATAAAGCCTTGGTTGCTTTTTGGCGAGAGTTTCGCTTTAACAGCAAGACAAAGATCTGTTACCAGAGCTAAAGAGGTGACATCATCAGTTTTACCAGCGGTAACATGGCCTCTCAGCAGAATCTGGATCTGGGTCTGGACCAGGTTCTTACCTCCTCAGTTACTGTCTCATGCAAAGCTGGAATACTCCGATCTGCTTTGACTGAAGGAACTCTTTCGATGTTTTCAGGAAACTGCTGATTTTTTATGCTGCATCGTATCCCAGCATCCTCCTGGGCTGCAGCGCGGCGTCCTGGAATCAGAAAGTGCTGCTGACATGAGAGGTCAAACACTGATCTGAAGCCTGTTAACACACTCAGATTAATATGATGATGTCAGCAGTCACCTGTGTGGGTGTTCGTCCCTCTCTGGGCTGCAGATGGAGCTGCAGAGTCCAGGTGTGACATCCTGATGGTCCTCTGATCAGCATTGCAAGTGACGGACACGATGCTGCCAATACCAATTATTCAAAAATATGTTAGAGACATAAAATGCTTAAAATGATCAGTTATTTATCAATTAATTGGTCAAAATAATGGTCAAAAGCAAGACAGAGACAAAAACGATCTTCCAGGAGGAGTTACATCAGCCTCTCTCTCTGTCTTACCTGTCCGTCTTACCTGCCTGCCGTCTGTCTCACCTGTCTGATTCAGTGAGTGAGGACTAACCGTCTTCAGGTCCCTGTGGCTGTTCCAGCATGGCCATGATGACTGAGCTGTCCAACACAAAGTATCTGAACTTCTTCAAACTGCTGTCGCTCAAACTATAGCAACCAATCAGAGCTTCCTCATCCAGCAAGCCTCCGAAAGAAGGAATGGCCCCCAAAACCTGCATCACACTAAGACACGAGGACAGGAAGTGACCTGTGAAATCATTCAGGAGCTGGAGAAGACAGCTATTCTATTTATTAAGGAACATCTGCTCTTATTTTGAAAGGACTCAGAGCTGTTACAGGTGTGTTTGTTTTCCTCACCAGTTCAGCGTGACCTCGGCTGCCTCCTTCACCCTCAGAGAGACGGGGTTTAGTACTTTCTCCTCCTTACACCTCACTTCCTCTTCCTGTTTCGACTTAGTGCCTGAAATCCCCAATTCAACGATCTCCAGGACCTCCAACAGACACTCCTGAAAACACACACACACACAGTTACCTGTCTGTCACCTGTCAGTCAATTACCTGTCTGTTATCTGTCCGTCCGTTCTGTTCAGTTACCTGTTGGTCGAGCATGGCAGGGTGTCGTGTTACCCAGATGTTCAGACAGGTGAATGCAGCAACAATGATGGAGTGCAGGTCTCTGGAGTGAAGCGGGGGAGGACGACTGCACTGAAACTCGATGTAACGGCAGACTGAGGAGAGCGCTCGCCTCCTCTCGCTCTGCTCCACACTCACCTCCACCTGCAGGAGCAAAGGGAGGTTACAGGTGTGTGTGTGTGTGTGTGTGTGTGTGTGTGTGTGTGTGTGTGTGTGCGTGTGGTTGTGTGTGTGTGCGTGTCCACCTTGGCCAGTCCTCCCAGTACTTCCAGTGCAGACAGACAAACTGCTGAGTCATTCCTCCACTGAGCTGTCAGGTGCTGAGTCAGCAGATGAACAAACTGAACCCACAGGATCCCTGCTGAGTCTGACAGGATGGCTGGTTGCCATGGCAATGAAAACACACACGTGTCAATGTCATCAAAATGTTACAAGTTAGTTTGACAAGTAATTCAAATCCAGTTGTGACTAACTATTGGCTCCTCTGGTCCTTCTGGTTCCACTGGTTCCCGTGGTCCACCTGGGACTGCCGGCTCTGCCATGATGGGACTTTGTTTCCTGGAAATGAAAGTCGATGGAGCATTTTAGTGTTTCCTGTTAATTAAAACAGAACTCAGAGTGACAGTAGATAATAGATGCAATTCTTTTACCCGATGATGTTCAGGATGAGTTTTCTGTCTGCACACAAGACGTGAGTCATATTGTGTATCAGTACAGGTGTTCAGCAGACTCACCTGTTTGGGTTCTTCTGCAGCCTCGAACAGAGCCAAGTCCTGAACCAGGTTCAACATTGCCGCTAGATAAAAAACATTCGTCAACAACAACATGGTTTGTCTGTAGTATTCTATATATACAGTAACTTTACATATACACACTACCAGTCAAAGTTTGGACACAACTTCTCATTCATTGTTTTTCTGTATTTTTGTTATTTTCTACATTATAGATCAATACTGAAGACATCACAATTATGATGGAACAGATATGGAATTATGTAGTAAACAAAAAAGCATTAAACAAACCAGAATATATTTTATATTTTATATTCTTCAAAGTAGCCACGTTCTGCTGTGACGACACCTATGACATTCTGTCAGTCAGATTCATGATGATTTTTGTTATTTTCTACCAGGTCAGGCACTTTCGTTACCTGGAACAGTTTTCTCAACAGTGTTGAAGGAGTTCCAGAGCTGCTGAGCACTTGTTGGCTGCTTTGTCTTCAGTCTGCATCCAACTCATCCCAAACCATCTCCGTTGGGTCGAGGTCGGTGATTGTGGAGGCCAGGTGATCTGACGCAGCACTCATCACTCTTCTTCTGACTCAGATGTCATTACAAAGCCTGGAAGTGTGTTTGAGGTCATGGTCCTGTTGAGAAACAAACGACGGTCCCACTGAGCACAAACCAGATGTGATGGCAAGTCACTGCAGAACGCTTTGATTTGAATAAAGCATCAACAGTGTCACCAGCAGAGCAATCACACCTCCTCCTCCTCCGCCTCCTCGAGGGAACCACACATGTAGAAACCATCCGTCGTCGAAGACACGGCAGGTGGAACCAAAAATCTCAACTTTGGACTCATCAGACTGAACTACAGATTTCCACTGGACTAATGTCCATTCAAGTCGTGGCTTTTTTGCAGCAGTTCTACCATAAAGGCCTGATGATGATTCATGCAGTCTCCTCTGAACAGCTGATGCTGAGACGTGTCTACTACTTGAACTTGTTGAAGCGTTTCTGTGGGCTCTTAACTCGAGTCTCGTAATTCTGATGAACTCGTCCTCTGCAGCAGAGGTGACTCCTCCTGGTCTTCCTCTCCTGGGCGGTCCTGAGCCAGCTTCATCGTGTGTTTGATGGTTTTCACAAATGCACTTGATGACAGATTCAAAGTTCTTGCCATCACATCTGGTTTGTGCTCAGTGGGACCGTCGTTTGTTTCTCAACAGGACCATGACCTCAAACACACCTCCAGGCTTTGTAATGATATCTGAGTCAGAAGAAGAGTGATGAGTGCTGCGTCAGATCACCTGGCCTCCACAATCACAAACCTCGACCCAACGGAGTTGGTTTGGGATGAGTTGGATGCAGACTGAAGACAAAGCAGCCAACAAGTGCTCAGCAGCTCTGGAACTCCTTCAACACTGTTGGAAAACTGTTCCAGGTAACGACCTCATGAATCTAACAGACAGAATGTCAGAGGCGTCATTACAGAAGAATGCGTCTACGAATATAAAATATAAAACACATCCTGTTTTTTGTTTTGGCCTTTATTAATAGGATAGATGGAGATATGACAGGAAACAGGATGAGAGAGAGGGGGAGTGGGGCCCCAGACAGGGTCTCGAACCCAGGCTGGGCCGCTGCAGCGAGGTCAACGCCCGTCTCTACCCACTGAGCTAAACAGCAGCCTGTATTCTGGTTTGTTTAATGCTTTTTTGTTTACTACATAATTCCATATTTGTTCATTCATAGTTTTGATGCCTTCAGTGAGAATCTACAATGTAAATGATAAGTTAATGATTTCAGCAAAAAACAAACAGAGCGAGTTGTCACATGAGATCATTCGATTAGTTACTGATGAATAATCAATAATCAATACTCTGTGACTGACCGAGTATGATCTGTGTATTGGAGGCGTCCGTCTCTGTGTGCAGAGCTCCAATCAGAACACTAATGAGGCGCGGCTTCAGAGACTGGTAGGTACCTGCTGTGACATCATCACCACTGAACTGCCCATCTAACAACACCTGAACGCGCGCACACACACACACACACACACACACACACACACACACACAGCAGTGGTTATCAATGAATTTTCTTACTTCACCTGTGAGGTCCAGGTCAGGTGTGCGTGGATGTTTAACAGGGTGGACAGAAGCTTACCTCTGATTGGACAGAGGGAAAGTGCAGTGGGAGGGGTAGTAGGGAGAGCAAGATAAAGATGGAGGCTCGTCTCAAATCCACAGGACTCACGAAATTCTTAAACCTCAGCAGATCTCTGGCCGAGAGACACATACGAGAGAGAGACATTTACCTGCAGTCACATCTGTCTCAGAAATACAATTGTAATATCTTTCACCTGTCGAGCAGCACATTCTCCACAGCTGAGATAAATGCAGGGAGCAGCAGGTTGACTCCTTTTAGATCACAGCAGAACAGACAGATGGAGTTCAGTAGGATGGAGGCCAGAACAGGTGGACACACCTCCTCCGACACCTGGAGACCCTGCAGGAGAACCAGGTAGAACCTGCAGGTCAGAGAGAGGAGAAAGAACACACAGAAACAAAGTCAGAAAGAACAGGAAGCTAAATATTATCAGTTGATAATGTACCAGGTCAGGTAGACAGGTAATGTACCTGGACAGGTAGACAGGCAGGATGTCCTCTGCAGTTTTTTTACAGGTGAAGATTCTGCAGAGCGTCCCGCAGGCCTCGCCCCGACCAGCCGCCCACCTGTCTGACATTACAGTGACATCACAGTGACCAGCTGGACAGACACAAAGTTTCTCAGGTAGATTGTGACCTGCTGTACAATAACAGAGAATGAAGTACCTGCATGTGTATAACTGTGTGTACTGTATCTAGTACTGTGTGTACTGTGTGTAGTACTGTGTGTACTTTGTGGAGTACTGACTGTGATTGGGCTGCGCAGCATCAAACAGCCAACAGCCAAACAGGTGAAGGAGGGAGTCCATGTCACACCTGAGGGGGGAGGGGGAGGGTCGGGGGGAGGAGCACAGATGGGTAGTGGAGGCTGGAGGTTGGAAGGAGGTCTTCCATTGATGGGGGGAGGACAATGTCTGAGGGGGGAGAAGAATGAAGTTATAAAAAGTGTACCTGGACAAGTAAACTCATGTACCTGGACAGGTACGTAGATTCGGCCCACCGTAGGAGGTTTGCTGGTTGCCTTTGAAACGTTTGCAGGTTTTAGTCGTCTGCTCTGTGGAGGGGGGGAGGTGGTGGAGGGAGGGGCACTTAGCATGCTCAGTATGTTCACAGGGGTGGGCGGGGCACTGCCAGAACGAGGTCGAGACAGACCTGAAGAGCCAAGAGAGCAGGTGATCAAAACCCCCAAGTGAATCGGGTTAGGGAGGCAGGTGGGCAGGGCTTACCATAGGAAGGGAGGCGGTCTTTGAATGGGCTTCTGGTTACAGCAACACCTGAGAGGAGGTCAGGTGAAAAAAAACAAACTGAGAACTATATGTCAGAGGTGACACTGAATGTTTAGGTTTGATCACCCTTATCAATCAAATGTACTTTGATCAAACATTTTTGTCTCACGGATCCAACAGAGACCAGAACAGACTCTGGTTCTGGTTCTGCTGCCAGATGACTCACACAGCTCCCCTTTGATTAGCTCATTGATTAGATTGACCTGATCAGTTTGGGTTAATGTGGTTTACCAAGAGAAGGCAACCGATCTCTGAAATGGATGCTCTGTGGTAGTCCTGGTGAAACACAGAACAATAGCAGCAACAACAATAATAACAACAAAAACAGCAACAACAAACAACTGCAACAACAACAACAACAATAGCAACAATAACAGCAATAACAACAAAAGCAACAGCAACAATGGCAGCAATAACACCAGTGTGTAATGTGTGAATACCAGTGTTTGACAGCAGTTGCTGTGTTCGTTCCTTGTTGACCACAGTCACACCTGCAGAAACACAACAGTCACTCTTCACATGAATTACATAATGTTTTGCTCACATATTGTTGAAAATAAAAATAACATTAAGGCTGTAAAATGTAATTATCCTTTTAGCAGCCCTACAGGACTGTCTTGAGTGAACAGACTGACAAATGTTCAGAGATGCTGCCACTCAGGATAACACCATCAGTCCTGAGGAATATACGCCTTCACTTACATTATATATCAGCAAGTGTTGATGAAGTGGTGATCACAAAAACAGTAAGATCATACTCCAACCAGAAGGCCTTAATGAGTGGAGCGGTGAGGGCTCTTTTCAGAGCCAAAAAGCTGCCTTTCAGTCAGATGACGAGGAAGCTTACATCACCACCAGAGGGGTGTTTTGCGAAGGGAGCTCAACATATCCAGGCTTTGTGCTCATGATGCAGCTCAACAAAGCCCCAAGTCCCCAAACAGAGTTAAACGGTTCTGCGACGGTGGTTATCAACTTAATTTGTTAAGTCCGGCTCTCTGCTTTGTGCTCTGGGCGTTCACATAAAAGGGGGCGTTTGACGTCATATTATTCTACTTCCGTTCGAAAATGTTTAGATCCCGGGCCACATATTTTACTGAAGACGAGCAGATTCTTATTATGCAAAGCTGTGACGAATTCAAAGAAACCATCACGGCAAAAAGTAACACTGTCGCCGCCAACAGAGCGAGAGAGAAAACTGCTGACTGTGTAAATGTTAAGTTAACGATGATTAATATTATATTAAGAACTTAGTGTTTTAATTTCTGAAAGCTCAACATTGTGCAACTTTTACATATTAACCCTCATCTATTTAAGAAATAAATAAACTGAAGCAACAGCTATCTTTTTTCATTTTTGAATGATGTCTATATTGTTTTCACATTAACTGATCTCAGTTATAGAATGTGTGTGTTTTATTGAAAGCGAGGCTGAGTGTGTGTCGGCTATAAATGTTCAGTGTTTTTTTGTTTTTTTTTATATCACTGTGTCGGGATGAACAAGCACATGTAGCTTCTGTCCCTGTTCAATGACAATAAAGAGCTTTCTGACAGTGAAAACAGCTGAAGCCTGTAAGATTTGTGTTTGGGCGTCACTGCCCTACAACGGGTGAAACACTGATCAGTTCATCAGTTTATTCATGGCCACATCAAAGAAATAATTAACTTTACTCATTATCTGTGACAAATAAATACTAGGTTGGCCTAATTAATATTTCATATTGCATTTTATTTAGATGTGGAAGCAGCAGTCGGACATGGCAGCAAGTGTATGGATAATAGCTATAGCCTACTATATCCCATTTTATTTTAATATCATCACTATCTTAAGATTGCAGATTCTCAGAAAGAGCGAGAACTACTTTGCGCAACACGCAGTGTTCCTGCTCAGATGTTCTGCATCACCAGCTGAATGTCAGTAGTCTGCCCGACAGTGAGCGCGCAGCTTCTTCAGTGGCATCCTGACACTCGGCTCAATAAGTGAGCAGATGTACCGTATTCCCTCGGCTGAAAATCTATATCGCTCACAGAGAATTTCGTCAGGAAATGCCAGCGGATCAGTGCGATCTCAAAGAAGCCGCTCACGTAGTGCTGCCAGAATTATTCTGCTCCAGGTCCACCGGGTTCTCAATGAACGGTGACCCAATCCCCGAATGAGTTACACAGTGAAACAGCGGCGCTTTTATAGCCGATTTTAAGCCGAAACTCTGAATATAACCTGGTCGGGTCAGGTTATGAGCTAAGCGTAAGTTACCATGGTGATCTAGCCGGGTTAAAAGAGAGCCACCTTCGTAGAACAGGAGAGCCTGGCTTTAGACTCAACATAGCTCGCTAACCCACTAAACCGGCTTTGCAAAACACCCCTCAGGGTACCAGGCTGGGCACACTGGATACCTGCGAAGTGTTGCTATATTACCTCTGCCTTTCATTTTGGCATCCATGTTTACAGGTTAGACCGTTCACACCGAATACCTGAGACGTGCTGCTCCGTCACGTCATATAGAGATTTGGAGTCTTGCCTATTTCAACCACTACACACATGCAGTTCTCAGCAAAAATCAACCTGAAAACAACTTGTTGACTGTCATATGGACTGGTAAGATTGCCAGTGTTTTACAACACAAAGAAGTACTATTGTAGTATCTGCGCTACGAAGTTAGATTTTTTACTGTGAAAACCACAAATATGTTTAACGAACCATTTTTATTACTTATAATGCAAATATAAATGGTTGTTTGCTAAATTTGTGCATGATTTTTTGAAATTTACAAAGTTATATGTAACTATTTACATTTAAATGCAGGCAATGCCTCAGGCTCAGGGCTTCCTTAGCTCTCCTGCCTGCTCCACATTCAGCAGTCTCCTCGTTGTTTTGACTCACAAAACAAAAAAACGACTCCACTACACACTAAACACACTACACCAAACACTATATTACACAATAACTATACACTCCAAACACACCAAATGTCACAAATCTCTCAACTCTCAAAACTCGCTGACTCTTTCACCGTCACTGCTGCTGTAACTCTTCCGCCGCTGTCCCTCCCACAACTTCCCCTATTCCTCAGCAACCAAATCATGTGGTTTGCCATATAATTTTGTGATTGGTTGGTGTGGTGCCTTTTTCCACCAATAGGAATGTGGGTTTTTTTGCTTCCTGCTTGCAGACACTTTCGTGACAAAAGCCCGTTTTACCGTTTCTTCCTGCACCGGACACAAAGCAAACATGATGGCAATGTTCGCAAAAAAGCGTAGTGGACATTATTTATCGGAAATCCGGTTTTGGATGCGCCAGCGCATCCATCGAGTCAGGAGGTGGGGCGTGAGGGTGGGCTAGCAGCTAGCTACACACGAACATCCACATATTCAGATTCCAATTTGTTGTCCATTGTAGTCCAAACAAATCCAACATTGCACACCCTTAAACCATGCAGCAGCGATATCTCAGGTCAGTCTGATCCTGATCTGCAGAGATATTTGAGGCACACACAGACAGAGATTTCTTGCTTTTATAGAGAGATGACAGAATCACAGCAGACGGTTCCCTGCTGCCTCCAAACATCATTGCTCCTGTTCCTAGATAGTCTGCTGTGTTGAGTCTTAAGGACGACTGCCCTGTGGCTCTCAACCCCATCCCGATGAAGTGTGAGAAGAACTGCTTCTCCGGCACATAAAGACAACTCCCTGCCAGCCTGGACCCTCACCGGTACTCTTTCAGGTCTGGTGCACAGAGAACAATCTGCTTCCTAAGTTAACTTAGGAGGGATAAATTCAGCATTTACAGAGGAGCAACAGAAAACATCACAAACTGGCATGGTTAATCATGGCCCAGTACAGGAAGTCTCTGCAGTGGCGGATTACAACTGCCCAGAAAATCACTTGTGCCATCTACAGAATATCACTGACATCAGTGAGGTGGTGTCTGAAACATGACAGCCACCCGATCCACAGTCTGTTCACCCTGCTGCCATCTGAAAAAAGATACAGAGGCATCCACTGCCATACCATCAGACAACAGAGCAGCTTCATTCCAGAGGCTGAGACTCCTGAACTCATCATCGGTACACACTCACACTCTGTTGTACAACTATGTATTGTAAAATGACAAATACATGAACGTGCAAGGTGTGTGTAAAAGGTGCAAGTAAGAGGTCAGGTGGGTATCAGAGGTAAGTATACCCAGGAAGGCATCAACCAGCGTGCTGACTCCTCTCATGGCTCTAAAGAAGATCTTTGGCAGTAGGCTGTCTCCTCTTAATGCCTCCCCCTGAGAGGATGGAGTTGAACCAACAACCACATGGCGACTGAGGTCCACTGGATTACTAGAAGAAGATTTATTTTAGTGGTTGGTGGTCTTGTGTGTCAATAAAAAAGACTAAACTTAATCCTCAGAAGAATCCTCAAAAGAAAATACATGTCAGGATGACAAACAGACATCAGATAAAAAACATCTTTATCTTTATCAGTCTTTTAATCGCTGTGCAGCTGAATCAAAGAAATGGAACAGAGTCAGCAGTTCCATCACTGCTGTCTACAGGTCTAACTGAGAGCTATGGAAATATTTTTCATGAAGTGACTTTAAAACATGAAGCTGAACAATAAACTTAACTCTTTAAATATGGAAGATGATAAACAAATGTTTCCAGAGCACGACATGAATAAAAACTATAAACCAATTAGATGCAACTACCTGAGTGTTACCTGAGCAGGTGCAGGAACCTGAACCAAGTGTGAGACACTCGTTGGTCATCCATTTCTGCAGGGATCAGAGCAGCATCTTCATCTGGGACCTCAAAGCGAGGGAAGGATGGACCGAAGTTCAGCAGCAGCAACCTGATCACACAAACCATAACCAGAAAATCAGCAGCAGTAATCTGAGTCCACAAAACAACCAGAGAGTCAGCAACAGCACTGTGAACACACAAACACAAGTCAGAAGGTCAGCAGCAGCAACAAAGGCTGCACTAAGATTTAGGATTGGATGGGTCTTGATTGATTTGTTTGCAAATATGAATAATTATCAGTAATAGTTGTCTGACAAGGGGAGCGGAGCGAAGATACTCATGGACGAGCCTGAGGGTTGAACATGTTCACCTATGTACAGAAACCACGCCAGCTAACATGGCACTGAACCTGCAGAATGGCAGGACCGCGAACGGTAGTGAGTTGTTAAACAGTCCCATTATGACGTTTCGGAGACCTGCGGAGGCTCTCGATGTACTTGTGTGCCTCATCCACGTAGCTGATCCACTTTCTGGCTCAACCGGACAGTGTGAGACTGAGCCGGGCGGGGTAGAGAAGAGCAGGCTTCAGACCCAGTTTATAAAGTTCTGCCATTACTCCACTGTAGCCTGCACGCTGGCTGTGAACTTCGAGGCTGTAGTCCTCCACAACCCAAACCGGCTGGCCGTGAAATTCAAGTTTAGAGTTGAGCTGGCTGAATGAGGTTTTGAACTCGGTGGCTAACGCCTCGCGATGTTCCTCGAGCAGCTTGGTGATAGCTTCCAAGGTTAAGCTAGTGATAGCATCTTCTTTTTTGCCCGACTTGCCACCTTTCGCAGCCATTATAGAAAAAACAGGGCTTGTTCAGGCAAAGCAAAAAGAGAGAAAATAAGAAAGGAAAGAGGGATTTGTTTTGCCGCGAGAGTTGGAGGGCTGGATGGTTTAAAAGTTAAACGTTCACGGCAGCACTCACGCAACACGTCTACTCCATCTGCTCACTAACCGGAAGTCCCCAGAAGAAGGGTTTATCAGGCTGTCAGTGGTTGTCAATAGGGCCCTCGGATTGTTTTGGTTCTTATTTATGAGCTTGGAGAAGAGAGCCGGTCTGGCATCAGCACCTCATTATATTCTGAAAAGTGGTCGCAAAGAATATCACAGTGAATATGAAGTTTGTTGCAAGACTTTCAGACAATCTCTTTTAAGTTTGTTAACAGTCTCATTTTTCCATGGTGGCTTACATTTTTTTGTTTTAGCTTTGCAACAAGGTCAATTATGTCCATAATTTTCAATTCAGCTCATTTACCAAGGAGTCGACAGATGAAGGGAGAGTTTGTGAGGGTAAAATATTAATGTGCATAATAAAACTTTCAGCGACTTCAGGTGTAGGATGTGTTTTCTTTACAGTGGGTTCAACCTGGGGCTTCACACCAATAATGATCAGATAGAGCAACATTTATGACATGATAACATTTGGCCACTTCCTCAAATCAAGAGTATGGCTACCATTGTGGGTTTGTCCACAGACGTGTGTGAAACCAAGATCTTCTAGAATAATCTAATAGATAAATAAAATCAGTAGCCCTTACATCATTTGTGTTGTCTATGTGCAAGCTAAAATAACCAACAGTAAGAATTTTGTTGTAATTTGTATAGCAGCTAACTGCTCCATCCACTTGCCACTGAGAGGCTTAGACAGGGAGAATCCACACTATGTCTGATGCGCCGATAAATCACAACTTCCGCTTGCTTTGTCTGACAGGTTTATTGATAACATAAAAAAAAAAACAGAATCCGGTAAGTGCCATTTGCAGTGTCTGTGGATGCTGCCGCGCACAGTGTGTTAACTGAGTGTTATTCATCATGACTGGTGTAGGCACATTTTTTATTTTTATTTCTAGGTCTGCTGTAGGATCCATCAGTGATTTACGGTGGCCCAGAGGTGTCAGGACAAATACAAAAGCCACAACACGAATGCAAAAGCCACAACACAAATACAAAAGCTGCAACACGAATACAAAAGCCACAACACGAATACAAAAGCCGCAACACGAATGCAAAAGCCGCAACACAAATACAAAAGCTGCAACACGAATACAAAAGCCGCAACACGAATACAAAAGCCGCAACACGAATGCAAAAGCCGCAACACGAATGCAAAAGCTGCAACACAAATACAAAAGCCGCAACACGAATGCAAAAGCCGCAACACAAATACAAAAGTCGCAACACAAATACAAAAGTCGCAACACAAATACAAAAGTCGCAACACAAATACAAAAGCCGCAACACGAATGCAAAAGCCACAACACAAATACAAAAGCCACAACGGAAGTGATCCACAACGGAAGTGACCAAACCGGAAGTAAACGGCAGCGGATGTTGACAATGCAGCGGATGGTTGCTGCCATTTTAGGACCCGTGTGCCGGCTGTCTCTGGGCAACACAGAGTCCAACTTCGTCGCAGACTTTTTTCCAGGCTCTCTCTGTTTTGTCCAAGTCTCTGTGTATCTGGTTCTGTCGCGGAGCTCCTGAGCTCCGGTCTCTGTATGCGTATGGAGTGTGGTAGTAAAGTACGGAGCTAACGAGCTTCGGGGCGCCGAGCACGGAGCATTAGCCCCAGTTAGCACAACAGTACAACAGCAGGCTTTTCTCGCTTGTTGTGTCGTCCCGAGCCGGGGCTGCAGCGCCGATAGCAGCGCTCCGGTCTGCTCCCTGAGCTCTGTGCCACCATACCGCTGTACACGCACACAGAGACCGGACAATAAAGCAGAGTGCTTGGAGAAAATCAGAGAGGAAGTTGGACTATTTGCTAAGTTATGGAAATATGTGTCTGTTACTTAATTACAGCGGTCTGTTGTACTTTACTATGAACCACAGTAGCACAATCACAGCCGACTTTCCCCGTATGCTGACTTGTTGAGTTTATTCGCTTTG
>CAEMYA010000222.1:117118-129252 GCA_903131615.1 Diplodus sargus | reverse complement strand
ACAGGTGATGTACAGAGGCTCAGGTGGGCGTACAGGTGACGTACAGAGGCTCGGGTGGGCGTACAGGTGATGTACAGAGGCTCAGGTGGGCGTACAGGTGACGTACAGAGGCTTAGGTGAGCGTACAGGTAACGTACAGAGGCTCAGGTGAGCGTACCAACACTGAGATAAAGGAAATGTACTGACTTTAAGTCAGTTGACTATGAACAGTGTTCACAGATATCACACCTGAGTTTGTTCAGGATTTAGATGAGACTAAATCAACAGGTGTCAACTGTAACGATGCATGTGTCAGGTGTGTCTCAGGTACTGACCAATAGTGCAGGTGTTTTCCATCAGCCACACTCAGGTATCCAGAGTATTGTCTGAAGCTCGGCTGTTTCTGCAGACCGGGCAGGTATTTCACCTCATCTGCAGCCGGAGCCGCATCACCGCTCAGCAGAGAGAACAGGAAGCAACACAAAACCACCACCAGCATCTGAAATGCACCAGGAAGTGACATCATCAGCACAACATGCACCAGGAAGTGACATCATCAGCACAACAGTTAACGCTTAAACTGGTGTAGCTGTTAAACATGAGCAATATGTACATTTCTCATGAAGAGATGCCTGTTGTCTCTAGTTTGCTCCTGTGTTTGCACAAGGTGTATTTCATAAATGTAGAGAAACTTTTTGGCCCTCAACTAAGAATGTTCTTACATTAGCAAATACACCCACATGTTTTGCCATGAATCTGATCTGCCATTATCTTGATAAGTATTTAATATTACATTTGATAAAGTGACCGAAAGGATGAAAAAAAAGAACTATCCGACTGCATCACCGCGCAGAAGGAAGCAGTATCTGGTCCTGGACGAGAGGCACGTGCTCGGGATGTAAACATCAATGACGTCATGCTCGGTTCAGCTGTAATGTCAGCTAGTTCCGTTAGCTGAGTTAGCTAGCCTCTGGTCCGTGAGAAGATGCTTCCCTCTGCGCAGTGATGCAGCAGAGAGGACATAGTTCCTCCATGAAACTGCCTACAGTGGCAGCTGGTCCTGGCAGCAGGAGGCGCAACAGGAAGCAGATCAAAAACATGTAAAATAAAGAATCTGGTTATTCTCTCTTTGACAGTTCAACACAAGAAGCTAACAGTGTATAATCTGTCCCAGACATCACTCCTTAAAGCAGCCAGTGATAAAGTTTAAAGTGGTATTTTTGAATGTAGTTTGGTGGACAACACATGACCAGTGTGGTCTGACGTCACAGCAGGAGGCGCTGCTGACTGCATGTTTGATTTTTTGAAGAAGTCGACGGTGATTTCAGAGTCCCGAACACATCATGTCAAACCGGAAGTAACTTTAATGGCTGTTTTTTTTTAGTCTTTATTGAAACAGTTTCTGAAACAAGTTAATTTCACACAGTTTAAAACACACAGCTCAGTTTCTGTTCACCTCTTTATAAACCGGAAACACGGTAAGCTAACTGCTAACACAAACAACGACCACACGTTCTCTGAAAAACACGTAAAAATCAAACGGAGTTGAATGGAGAGTCTCTCAGAAACGAACTCACCTTGTCTGTCGCACCTGGTCTCCTTCAGCAGGTAAACTTACTGTGACTGAGCTGCCGACGATCATCAACAGCAGGAGGTCACATGACAGGTCACATGACAGGGGGTCACGTGACCGCCCCCACAAACAAACCAATCAGCTGACGTCTTGTAAGCACGAGGCTATAAGGGTTAGTGACGTCAGTCATATGCGTCATCATCAAATTATACTAACAGTTTCAGTACTGACCCGAACCCGGAACCAGAGAGACAGTGTGTGATGAGACCAGAACCAGAGAGACAGTGTGTGATGAGACCAGAACCAGAGAGCTGGTGAATGGATCATCTGACAGGAACAGGAAGTGAAACTGAGACTCCTCTCTAATAGAACAGTTAAAGAGTTCTTCTATATAAATCAGTAAGAGCAGACAACACATCGCTCAATCAAGCAATCATAATGAAATTTCAATGAAACAGGCAGGTCAACAGCTCAGAATCAAACATGTTTGAATTTGAATCAGTGATCAATAAGTTACTGATGCTTCAGTGTGATCAGCTTCAGCAGTGTGACACAGTCGTTGGGCTGACATCTTGAAGTTTGTAGGGATATTTTACATAATGTTATACATCAGCCTGATCATGGAGTGTGTGTGTGTGTGTGTGTGTGTGTGATGCAGCGTGTTAAACTCCAGCTGACCTCCTGCAGCAGATCTGCTGGCGACTGCAGGCCGAGATACAAACGCTGCTCTGAAGTTGGACTCTCTCTACATGACGGGAACAGAAAGAGCCAATCAGAGTGGAGAGTCCAGAAACTCTGGAGCAGAACCTGTGTTGTCTGCAGTCAGACAGCAGTTAATCACTTCTAATATCACAAGTAGGCCGACAGAACCGAGCGATTTATTGACGACATCATCACATAATTGTACATAGTTTTTTTTAATATACTTACATTGCACTAATGTACTTTTTCCTTGTTCTTCTTACTGTTTGTTGTGTGAATAACTGGATGCTGCTAAAATATTGTTGTACACTGTGCAATGAAAATAAAAGGATTCTGATCTTTCAGGGTTGTTGCGTTACATGAAGGATTTTATATGTTTATTCATTTTAATTATCCCACAGCTGCGGCCACACGGCTGCTACTTATGTGAAAGTATGTGATGTGTGAGTAGAAAAGAGGCGCTTATGGAAATTCATCGAAGCACATCATATACATCAGCGTAGATACAAGCCAATAAGGGCAAAGTCCTGACGTCATGAAGGTTTAGGTACGATTTAGGCAGCGCTGTGTGATCTTGAACTCGCCTTCTGAGTCGGCGCTGCAGGACATCAGCCTGTCAGGACTCCACCTGTAGTCAGCACAAAGTCAGAAACAGGTGTTCCATCATGTGCATTGATGACAGCTGACATCTTGTTTCCCATCCGACACTATTTGAGGTGTGGCGCTCCTGCTCAGTCAGCATATATCTTGACCTGGACCATTTAACCCCTTAAGGAACACCCTTCACTAAAAACTAATAGTTTTTTTGCTAATAGTTTAAAGCATCAGATCTTAACAGTATATACTCACTGTTGGAAAGCCGAGACTGTCGTGATTATTTTAGCCCCAAAAAGTTATTTCCAGACCATGTAACAGCCTTCTAAACTCACCATGACATCAGAAAGAGCCTCTACCACAAGAAGCAAGAATGCCTACATACCTTCAGTGTTCCCTTTTTCCACAGCTACGTCATGCCACAATTTGTTTTTCATAGTTCGCCAAGAGTCCTTAGAATGGGAATACTCATGTCATTTTACCCAGAACTAGCTACAAGTGTCGATCAAGTGAGAAACCCCAGAGTCTCAGCTTGAGACCAAGATCATGTTTCTAGGTAAAGGAGTTCTCAAGTTATAAGCCTTTGAATCTCAGTAGGTGCTCTTGGAGAAAAAGGACCCAAGCAAAAAGCACAGACATGCCTTTAGAAAAAAAAATGTGAAAAATCAATTATTTAGTCTTTTGACTTCAAATTTTGAGTGTAGCAAGCTGAGACCTGTGGCTGTGGCCTGATTGTGTCTGCTGTGTCCATAGACACACCTGAGCCCTTTCATCTTAGTCAGTTTATTGACATTTGAATTGGATGGAAACCAAAACCTGTGTTCCAACCTCTGTAACTGTCAGTATGTCACAGAGTCACACTTACTGATAAGGACTTCGGTTCAGATCAGCAATCTCTTTAATTCAGGATAAACTTGTTACCATGGAAACAGATGCTGGACTGAAGTCAAACCATCCTGATGAAACTTTATTAAAAAAACAAAACACTCAAGCTTTTCCTTAAAAAAACAAAACAATCTATACAACAGGTGAGTCTGAGGGGGCGGGGCTTCTTCATGGTCGGGGTGGTGGTCTCATCCCGGGAGGGGGCGGTCCTACAAAAGGAGAACAGCTGTCACATGATGTTTGCAGTGAATGAATCAACTCTGAGGAGCTGCGTCTTCAGTTAATGATGACTCAGCAGGTGAGTCTGCAGGTGTGCATCACCTGTCAACTGTTTTTAAACTTTAAACCAGTTGGATCATCAGATCTTTTTATTTTCAGTCATCCATTCTGATTGGCTCCTCACAGGACTGACCAGAGCTGTCGCTATGGTAACAGCTTACCTCTCATGCCGGGGGGTGGGGGCCTCATGCCTGGGGGGGGCATCCCCATCGGAGCTCCTCGACCAGGAGGCATACCCATCGGAGGACCCATTGGTGGCCGCATGCCAGGGGGCGGGCCCATCATACCTGTAGGGGGAGGAACCGATAGGAACCAATCAGCACTCAGGAGGGGGCTGTGAGTTAGCTCAGCCAATTAGCTTCAACGAGCAGTTAAAGGAGGAAGTGATGACGTCTGATCGAGGACGCGACATCATTCCCTCTCCTTTTAAGTTCCTTGTTGGCAGGTAGCAGCTTGTTACTATGGTGATGTGTCAGTCAGATGCTCACCTGGAGGCGGGGCTCCTCTTCCCATCGGGGGCGGGGCTCCTCGTCCAGGTGGATACTGTGTGGGCGCTCCAGCGATGCTCGCTCCAGCTGCTGCTGCGGCAACTGTCCCTCTGCCCTGCGGCGTCATCACCTGGAAACACACAGAAGGCTGTCAGCTCTCTCATACACCCACACACCATTTTGCAGCGCAACTGGGGTGCTTGCCATGGTTACCTGCTGTGAAGGCCCTCCCACTCCTCTGACTGGCCCGGCAAGTCCGGCCGGAGCCTGAGGCATCGGAGCTCCTGCAGGGACGCCACGACCCGCTGCTCGGCCCACACCCGGTCCTCCAGCCACGCCTGCCAACGGGACACGAGCTATACCGGTCTGGAGGGGGAGACAGATACAACATTAAGGCTGTGGACAGGAGCCAATGGAGGTGCTGCATTGATTCCTTCACTGAGGGAAATGAGAAAGAATGTGTTTTTGTCTTCTATCCCCTCAAGCTGTGTCACTCTGTATGTCTTCTGTTTTTATTCTGGATCAGACCCTGAGCTCCGCTGGATCCTTGCTCTCCTGTTTTACCATCTTACATCTATATTTCTGTAAAATGTCTCTTCAGTCTGAGCTTTTGTGTTTTACGTAGGGCTGGGCGAAACATCGATATAAAATTTGTATCGATATATATTTAAATGTGATATGGAATTAGACACTATCGCGTATATCGATATAGTTCAAATCTGCGCTGTGGTCTTTGCTCCAGGTGAGCCGCTGACCCGCAGCTCTCTGCTCCCCGCGCCTCCTCTTCCATGCACAGAGAGGGGAGCGGCTGGAACAGACACTCCGACACCCCTCAACAACTTGGTGGGAATTCATGGCCGCCGTTGCCCCGCACTTTAGCCTTGATACCCCGTGAAAAAAACTCATTGTTCGGCCACAGTGTCTCCTGATGGTTATTCCACATTTTTTTTTGTTATGTGCTTTGCCATAATTTGGGAGAATTTCTATTGGGAGAAATATTCAATAACACTAATATTCAGTGTAGTGTCACAAAACTCACCCAACTTAAAACAACTGTTTTCTAATGTAACATTAACTACATATTGGTATTTATAAAATGTTTGAATACATGTCTTATTATAAATTAGGATGTTATGTATCAGTCTGAAAGGTAAATGAACAAATGTTCCTCAGTGGTCTTTGTGCCCCGTCATGTGGCCTCGCTGCCCCTGAAATGACGACACACCCACATGTCATATTTGGCTTTGACTGAACATTTGCTCTTTGCAATACAAATATCGGGATATATATCGATATTCAGCCTAAATATATCGGGATATGACTATTGGTCCATATCGCCCAGCCCTAGTTTTACGGTTAACTATCTCGTGTCCTCTTCAGGTCAGCAGGGAGGACAGGAGGTGGTGAGGCTCCGTCTGCTCCTGGATCCTCTCACTTTACATATATTGATCATTTGTACCAGATATTCTGTCGATGCATCTGGTGGTCAACGTAGGAACTTAAAAGCTAGCAGTCTGTCCTGGTGACATCACACCAGCTCCATCTCCCATTGGCTGCAGGGTTGAACTTACATCTTTAGGAGGTGGGCCCTCCACGGTCATTGAGACCAGGTTCTCCCCCCTCAGAAGAACCAGACCCAGAACCCTCTTCTCCTCCCGCTCTGGCTGCTTTGAGTTCTTTGGCCTGAAGGGTACACAAAGACACTTTAAAAAAAACACAACAACAATATAAAAGCAACAAGTTTTTAAAGGCGAGTTTTGGATAGAGTGTAGAAGGTTGTGAGGTCTGTACAGTCTGATGTTTGGGAGGGAGCAGCTACTGAGAGGGTTCTGCAGCCTCAGGTTCAGTGCTTGGTTCTGTGTGGGGATGAGGAGGTTTGTGTCAGGAGTGGAGGGTACGGGACGAATTGTGGCGGTGGAGCGTGTCGGCAATGTGGGGGAAGGGGGCCTGATTGTGGAGGGGGGGTCTGATGTAGTCGTGTCGGTGTCAACTGATGGTCATCACGGGGAGAACCCGACTCGGTCCAGGTTGTGCAGGTTGGGTGTTGAACGTACTTGATTTTCCTGAACTCGTCGCAATCACACAGGATCAGGTTCATGTGTTTGTCAAAGGCTTTGAACGTGCCGATGAAGATCCGGCCGTCCTGCAGGATGCACCTCATCCTGAAGTCGATGTGCTGCAGCATCTTGCTGCTCTTTCCCACCGTCTAAAACAATCACAGACAGGCATCACAGACAGGCATCACAGACATTATAGACAGGTTCATGATCTGATGGCTAAGCAGACTCGTTACCTGATGGGAATCTTCTCCTGGCTAATAAACACGCACAAGAGTTCATTTTATGTGAAAGATGTTCCTGACCTGCAGTATGCTCACAGCTGAGGGTGAGGAGGTGAAGGAGGAGGAGGGTCAGTGAGGAGGTGGAGGAGGAGGAGGGTCAGTGAGGAGGTGAAGGAGGAGGAGGGTCAGTGAGGAGGAGGAGGGTCAGTGAGGAGGTGAAGGAGGAGGAGGGTCAGTGGGGAGGAGGAGGGTCAGTGAGGAGGAGGAGGGTCAGTGAGGAGGTGAAGGACTCACATGTAGTGAGGAGACGTTGTCTCTCTGGTCTCCATGTTGTGGATCTACACAGGCCACAGTGGCGACCATCTTTAGTAACATGCTGCTGTGTCGACATTATGCAGTTTGAGATTCAGCTTTCATACTTTAAAATACATAAACTGTGAGGAACGTCTCTTTTGGTTCTCCGCTGTTGAACTTTGTTGCATTCAGCTCCAGTTTAATATAAGAACTCATGGGGGTGTGTTTTCTTTAATTTAGTCTTTTCAGAGAAACGTGAGAATCCAGAATCAAACTAATCAGTGGAGCTGCTGGTTAATAAACTGAAGTGACGTCACATTAACTAGAAGCTGCCGCCGATTGGAGGTCTTAAATCGCTCAAAATTAAAGTAGAGTTTGGTGGAGACAGGAGAGTCTTATGAAACTCATCTCGCTCCTTCTGTAACAGTTAAACTTCCTATCAGCACTGAGTTAATGATTAGCTGATGCGGATCTTCAGTGTGAAGCTGCAGTCTGACACAGTTTGTTTGGTAGTTTAGCTCCGTTAGCTTAGTTTAGCTCCGTTAGCTTAGTTTAGCTCCGCTAGCTTAGTTTAGCTCCGCTAGCTTAGTTTAGCTCCGTGTAGTAGCCCGGCTACATTAACCTGCCCGGTGTGAACACACGTTAATCTGCTGAATGTGTTCAAGTTAAGTTATTTAAACGAGGCACCATTTTCACTCACAACACCTGCGAGCGAACAGCTGACCCACACTGCAGCCTGTACCGGGAAGTTACCGGCTGCTTTTTTACACGCATGCCCGTTAACGAGCAGAACCATTGAGGGCAGCTGATTAATTCATTATTAATCCGAGTTCGGATTCATTGAACCTCCGAGCGGAGATGCAACTGCTGACCGACGTTCGGCAGTCGTTCGTTCAGTGTCCCGCCATTATTCAAAGAAAGCTGCGGACTGGGTCAAACATTCTTTCAGCTCCGCGGAGAGAAACTCCAGAACATTCGGCCCGGTCAACACTCACCATGTCTGCGGTTCTGATGGCTCCGATACCCGCCGGATTCACCGAACAAACCCAAAAAATTGGCCCACGGAAATCCCGCCAGGCCGTTCTTTATGAGAGATTCACAGGAAGTGACGTGAGTGCGAAAGCGTGCCGCAGAAGAAACGCTCCTCCCCAAACAACGGAAACAGAACCTGTTCCTACCAGGACGAAAAACGCGGAAGAGTTCCTAACCTCATCAATGCTGGTTTTATATTTATAAAACTTCCCCAAGCATCAGGCTTAAAACTTAATATTGATAAATGTGAAATATTTGCCCTTCATGATCAGCCAGCACTCTCAATATGTAACATTGCTATTAAAACGCAAGTCAAATACTTGGGCATAGTTATTACCAGGAATAAAGAATTAAGGGAGAGAGAAAATATTTATAAAAATGTTGATAAATACAAGACCATTCTGAACTCTTGGTTACAGAGAGACATCACTGTATTTGGAAGAATTTTTTTTTTTTTTTATAAAACTTCCAATAAGCTGACAAAGCGATTTTAAAATCAGTGACGTCATGATAGTGCCTACGGGGGCCCCGGGGGGGCTACTGCGCATATTCAATGAGTCGCATAACCAGGAAGTAAACACGGAGGCCACAAAACATGTTTGTTTGTTTTTGTTTCTTTTTTTATAAACCTTATTGGTGACAAATCTTACAACCACAATGACGGAGTGAAACAGGAAAGTACATGATAACAAAAGACAAAACTGGAAAGTTGGGAAGGGAAAAAAATCAATTGTAATTTTCAGGGGTCTGATTAAGAGAAAATAAAAGCAGACAAATGCATGTACAGACACTGTGCCTTTTTAGATTCAATATTTTTCAAGGAGTCAAAAAAATAGAAAGCTCTTTAAGAGGATGCTTGAAAACAGGCTCTCTGTTTTTTCCTGGCATTGTTCCACGAGATCATGCCAAATGTGGACATGCTATTCAACCAGCTGCAGAAGAGGAACAGCACTTGTCCAGAGGTTCACAGACAGCATGCTAACGATCAGGTAAACAACTGTTTTTACTATTATAAAGCTGTTGTTGTTAGAAAGATGAGTTGCTCATTTCCAACAGTGTAAAACCCTAAATGTGCCCGCATCCGACTCACACATGTAATAGAAAAATGCTACAAAAAACCCTGACCCAAGTAAAAAAAAAGTAAAATATGTACGTCACAGGTTAAAAGCAGTTACTAGACACAAGTGTTAGTCCGTGAGTGTGTGTATATGTGAGTCAGTGGATGTGCATGTGTGTGTTGAGGGGGTGACTGGGAGTTCAGGAGCCTGATGTAAGTTAGCAACTTAAACTTTATGTTTTGGATCAGGGCCTCCGTTTCCTCTCTGTGTGGGAACAGCACATCAGACCAGCAGCAGCAGCCCGTGAAGCGACGGAGGATGCTGAGACCAGCAGAACCACAGAAGCTGCTACAGAGGTGAGTTGTGATGTAACCGTTAGTGTTTTCAGGCCTGGTGGTGTGAAGACCAGGATGGAATATTGTCACAACTGGCTTCTGTCAGTGATGCAGCAGGCAGTCTGCAATTTGTATTAGCATTCATATTTTTGCTCACTCAGTAGATTCCAGGTTTATGACAGAGCAGTCACACAAGCAGCATGATGATTTTTTGTCATCCACACACATAAGCAAGAAATTCAGTGTATAAGGCATCCTCACATGTAACAGAAATATGGGGTTTATTTATTGAAATGCTCCTGTAGACCTTGTTTTGTTGGGGAAACCATTAGGAAGTTAAAGATCAGGAGAAGTAAAGATACTGTAAAGTGCAATTAGGAATCATGGTGTTAAAACTTAGGTAATCATGTACTTAACTCTGACATCGCCATGTGTTCAGTCACAATCACTTTCATCAAAATAGCTTTCTTGCTAATTTAAGCTGATGATGTATTTTTTACAGGTGTGTGATACCATCCTGGTGCCTGCCAAGGAGCGGTTCTCCTTCACCCAGCACCTCATCAGCACAACACCACTGCACAGAGATTTGTTCCCACAACACAGTGTGAAGTTCCCCGATACAGCGCTTGAAACAACAGCGGAGGCGTTCCCCATGTTGAACACGGCCAAGCTCAAAAGAGGAAAAGTCCCTCATCTATGAGAACAGTGAGTTCAAGGCTTGCAGAGGAGCAGTGCCTCTGTACCAGTTCTTCATGGAGAACAACCTTCAGAGCACTTTCACAGAGACCGTAAGCCTCTTCGAGATCCTCATCACCACACCCATGACAACAGCTGACTCTGAGAGACGCGCCTCGACTCTGAAGAGGATCAAGACCTTCCTGAGAAACACCCTGACGCAGGATCACCTGAACGCTGCGGCTGCCAAACATTCCTGACTTTAATAATAGGGTCACTGAGAGGTTTGCTACTCAGAGGGAGAGAAGGGAGAGTTCCTGTATAAATAAGATGAGACACACACACACACACACACACACACTGCAGCTGTCCACCTCCGCCACAAGAGGGCACTGCTGTAAGTCAACAGCCTTTCCAACAGATGTTATGAGTGGAAATAAATAAGTCAACTGTTTACGAGTTTAGTTTCTTTTTCTTTAATATAATTTAGTTTTTTATTGGCAGCCATAGTGTACAACAGACAGCAAAACCTGTACTTTTATGCCTGTTTGTAGTCTCTAAAGGAAGAAGCAGGTACATATTTTTTTTACAATTGGTACCAAAATAGTAACAGTCCTTCCACCTTGGTCACAATTCACAGGCATTCTTACTGGTACCAGACTATGGACACCCAACTAAAAAATATGAAAAATAAAATACAGTAAAAAATGTATTCATGCAATGTAATAAATGGATGAACAATACAATAACATCAGCTGGGAGGAAGGTTGTACTCAAGCCACATCACACATATGTCTCATGTAAGATCTTGTCTTTGAAGTCTAATAAAGTTGATCCACCTCGATTATATATTGGTGCATTTATCTTTTTGTGCCCTGAGTATGTCAGTTTATCATGGCGTATATTTGATGGATCCTCTTTTGAGGGAGACTCCGGCTTCGACCACATGCAGGTTTTATCTTTTTTACCTGCAGCCAGCAGAGTTATCATCAGGTCCTTCGAGTTCATCCATCGTGGAATATTACATAGATACAAGAGATCAAATCTAAAGGGAACAGCACACTTAAATACTTCCTTTAAAGTTCGATGAATATTCTCCAGCACCTGACAAGATTAAAATATATGTTGTGATTTGCGTTGTTTTGCCTCCAGCAGCCGGAATTATAAGTTCTACGTCGTTCCTGCTGCAGAGTGACGAAGAAGCTGATGCACGTTCAATTTCAAGTGCAAATGGAAAAACTTGTGTTTGTGCAATATGTTGTTTATGTTTTTGTGTTCGAATGCCTCAACTTTTAATATTGGCATTAAATAATGACTGACTGATTCACGGAGCAGGTTTCCTGTAGTTTGTGTTCAGTTATTGGGATGGTAAGTTACTGCAGCAGCAGGGGTCAGTGACGCGCTACACTTCCGGTGTGTAAATGTCAACAGCTGTTTGGGCTGCAGGTGTTCCTCCAGAAGCACCTGAGCCTGAGCGCGTGAGTGACGTGTTCAGCGTGAGAACAGCACGTGACTTTATTTATGTCCTCGTGAACTGGTCAGGTCATTGATCAGGTGATCGATCCTCTCTGGTGTTCATCATCAGTCGGAGATTTCCCGTCATTCCGCTGCGGGCTGGTCGCCATGGTAACCCGGGCTCCCGCCGCCGGCCGCGCGCCGCAGTAAGCAGCAGAGAGACGGAGAGGAGGCGGTGAGTCACCAGCACCGAGACCAGCCCCGGACCGGACCGCAACCGGCAGCCAGCGACCGACACACCAGAGACACACCGACGGTTAGCCTGTTAGCCTGTTAGCTTAACGTTAGTGCTGTCAGTCAGAGCGGAGGCGCGCGACGACCGCGGACTGTTAATGAGGCTGATGACGGTCAACTACCGCAGTGTTGCTTCAACCTGAAGGACCGCGGCCGCGACCACCGCTACAGCGACCACCGCTACCACCGCTACAGCGACCACCGCTACCA
>CAEMYA010000222.1:96479-113897 GCA_903131615.1 Diplodus sargus | reverse complement strand
GTTGGAAACAGTGTAGAACATGTTAGAAACACTGTAGAACATGTTAGGAAACAGTGATTACTTGATGAGTGAAGGATTTGTTGGGCTTTCAGATTAAACACCATCGTCTCTCCTCTGCGGCGGTTCTGATACTGTCTCTGGAGGCGGATCAGAGCCACAGCTGAACTGTTAGACGTGTGGAGGGGGAACACAGTCGACACAGACAGGTGGAGGATTGGTGCACTGAGGGGCAGTGTGATGGGGCTACAGTGTGTCCAGTCCAGCAGGAGGATGGTCTGTTTCAGGTTTACAGTTAATAAATGTACTCAGGTACTTTGGTAGGTAGTTTGGAGTTAAAAGTTCTTTAAATGTTGATACTTTTATTAAAAAACTAAACGTAAACGAAACATCAGATTGATTTTGGTACAGTTTCCGTTCATAATCTGAGATGGAACACCATACACTGTCAATCAGCTGATCAGCAACATGTGATCACAGCTGACTCATCTGATTGGCTGATACAGCAGGTTCAGGCAGAGCTGTTGCCTTAGCAACATCAGCATCCCCAGTGTCCCCCTCCACTGATGACATAACAGCTGCTGCAGTCTATAAATACTGCTCACTGTGTGTGTGTGTGTGTGTGTGTGTGTGTGTGCGTGCGTGTGTGTAATGAAACTAACCACCTGCAGCTCAGACACATGTTCATGGATTTGTGCACTTAACTTTGAAATCATGTCAAAATAAAGGTCTCAGTTTGAGACACTTCATTAGCCATGTCTGACTGTGACCTGTCTGACTGTGACCTGTCTGACTGTCTGTAGATCTGCTCTCCTGATTGGACAGATGGACGTCCCTCCTGATTGGACAGAAGGGCATCCCGTCAGACTGATAAGCTGATCTGGAGTCAGGTACGTAGCTGTTGCCTCACCCCTGAAGACGAAAACCAACCAATCAGACAACACGTAGTGGTTTCATTCTTTTTTTTTGTTTCAGTCAGGTGAACCTCAGGTTGGTGAAGCTCCGCCCATGCTGCCCCACCCTCCTGGTTCAAGACAGATGACAGCCAAAAAGATGAGCCATCTGAAAGAGGCAGAGTCTGGCCGGGAGATGGAAGGGAAGGTGAGATTTCCCATCAGGCCTCTCTCAGTGTCACCTCTGACATCATCACACCAGA
Source organism: Diplodus sargus (assembly GCA_903131615.1). NCBI lineage: Eukaryota > Metazoa > Chordata > Actinopteri > Spariformes > Sparidae > Diplodus > Diplodus sargus. Next base: position 112,744 of record CAEMYA010000222.1, on the reverse strand, counting down.
ACCAATGATGTTAGCAGTAGATGAGCGTGTGACTGCCATCGTCCTGTACCTGAGACTTCAGCGCTGCTATTGGATGTTGTTGTTGTTAACATTTTGTTGTGGTGCGTTCAGGTGCAGACCTGGGCTCAGTCTCTGGTTTACACTCTCGAGGAACTCGAGTGTAAAATCTGCTACAATCGCTACGATACTCGCAGCCGGAAACCCAAACTGCTGGGCTGTCTGCACCGAGTCTGTGCCAAGTGTCTGAAGAAGATGGTCGACATAGGTGAGTTCACCTGTCAGGTACCTGCATCAAATTTGGAATATAAAATAAAATATCTCACGTTACTTTTCATCTGTAACATGGAGGTGATGAAGAAACCGGTTCCACTTGTTGATCGTGTTAATATATCACGCTCTGAAGTAAACGGTGTGTCTGTTACAAGTGGTGCTGAGCAGATTGTCAGCTGGACTTTCCTCTTAAAACCCGCCAACTTCTTCAGCTCACAGCTTTGTCAGTCTGCAGCGAGGGCCGCCTCTCTCTCTCGCTCAGGAGGAGGCGTCTAACGAGCAGCAGCCTACCGTTAAGGAGGGAACGACAGAGCTGAAGAGGGCGGTGTGTTTCCTGGGGAAAGTTCAGGTCACAATCCCGTGTTAACACCACCGGCAAGCACCCGAGAAGCTGAAGAACGTGAGGCTAATTAACCTGAGTAAGACCCAGTTAATGGTACTTAATTATGACCCACCAACGGAGATTAGGAAACTATATAAATGGAAATGGGATGCAGATGCAGATTATATAAAATATCTGGGAGTCACATTGCCAAAGGACTATTCAAAAATGTTCGATTTAAACTACGGACCTTTGAATTCAGTGATAAAATCAGACAGTTAAAGATGGAATGTTCTTCTCCCCTTTCTGAGTTTAAGCTCCAGGACTGACTCAATTAGGTTTAATGTTCCTCCACAAATGCTTTTCCTTTTTCAGTGTCTGCCAGTTAAAATACCACTTAGTACATTTTTAGACTGGGACATGTTATTATTAGAATACATATGGCAGAGAAAGAAGGCCAGGATTAACTATAAAACTTTGCAATTAAGAAAAGAAAAAGGCGAGTGGGTCTTCCCTGCCTCCAGGATTATTATCACGCAGCTCAGCTGAGACCAGTAGTTTGCCTTTATGCACCAACATACACTGCAGGATGGAAGGAATAGAAGGCATGAAACTGAGATGAATACCAAAAACATCCCTTTTAGCAGATAACATGACCCCATGTGGCTCTTTTCTAAAATTCCTGGTTGGAAATCTTTAAAGTTTAGTAAATAGAGGATGTTTCTAAGCTACTGAGCCTTCTGAGCTACTAAGGTGCCTACGATGAGGATTTTAACCCAAATAAAAATGATGGCAGATTTAAGGAATGGACCTCAAAAGGTTTAACTACTTACTATTCGTTTCTTCACAAGGGAGCATCCCAGAGCTCTGAAGCTCTACAGAATAAATATGTGCTGGGAAATGAGGACTTTTACAGGTAAGTGACTTCAAACTAAATCTAAAAAAGCCTTTAGAAAAAGGGCTTTCAGTGTTTCTGCAGGTATTTCCAAAATTTCTAAACATATACATAACATATTTGGAGTAAACGTCCCCTTCAAATGTGAAACTCTTATTTGGGTGAAATGTTGTTCAGAAATTGGAATTTCAACAACAAGCTTGGTGTGCTGTTGGCAGCATGTAAGAAATCCATGACGAGAAAATGGTTAAAGTCGATCCGCCCACCATCGAGGAGCGATCGACAGCTTACACGAGATTCACATCATGGAGAAGTTGACATTTTCTCTCAGAGTGCAAAAAGGAACATTTTACCAGATCTGGTCTAAATGGACGGAGGACGTGAAGCCAAGAAGGTCAGACTCCGTCAGTCACTCTCGATTCATCTGATTATTGATTTATTCCTCATTTTAACAATGGTGAGAGGTTAGCCCTCCCGTGTTTGTGGATGAAAAAGGTTTCAAATAAAAAATTTTTAAAAAGGATGTGATGCTACCAGGCGAACCAATCACAGTCAGCGGTCTGCGTCGCAGTCTGCTGCGACTGCAGATCGACTGCAGTCGATCGCGTCTGCACGCAGAAGAACAAATCAACATTGTATGTACAGTGAAGCTCGATGTGCTTCCTTGTGATTCATCGACGCATGTTACGGAAATCACCATATATATGTAACATGGGTTATTATCACGTTTACAAGATCCACAGTTTACATGATTCTGACATCATCATCTCTTCTGATTGGTTTTCAGGAGAGTCCTCTCCCTCAGTCATCAGCTGTCCTTTCTGTCGCCATGAGACCCATGTCCCTGACGAGGAGGTGAGACAGTATTTAGTTAACAAGGAGGTGAGACAGTATTTAGTTAAAGTGAAACTCTGGCCAAATAGCAACCAAGGCTTTATTTGGGATTGAATATGAGTCAAGCGTTTGCGTAAAAGCATAATTATGACGAAAGGGGCACTTTTAAGTTTTACCGTAGTTTTGTGCAAGCTAATTTTGGCATCAAAATCTCTATTTTTTACAGTGAAAGTTCAAAAACCTTCTTTTTAGTAACTCTGCGCACACAAACAATGTTTTCAATGCTGGTGTTCATGTGTAGAGACCCTGGTGATACTACGAGCAAAGTTTCATGTTGTGTCGAGACTTCTTACTGTTTTAAAAATAGAGATTTTGATGCTATCGTAAAAGTGCCCGTAGCACTCCCACTGAAAATGAGTTTGACCCGAAAAACAAAACTACGGTAAATCTTAAAAGTGGCTCTTTTGTCATAATTATGCTTTTACGCGAAGGTTTGACTCGTATTCAATCCCAAATAAATCCTCGGTTGCTTTTTGGCCAGAGTTTCACTTTAACAAGGAGAAGAGACAGTATTTAGTTAAGCAAGAGGTGAGACTTGTTTTCCAACCTGACTTCAGGTGTCTATTTCTTCTTCTTCTTCTTCTTCTTCTTCTTCTTCAGGTGTGGTTGATGGAGGATGACAGACATATTCTGGCCGTTCTGTCGTGTCAGGACCGAGCTCGTCGAGGAGGAGGAGGAGGAGGAGGAGGAGAGGTGGTTCTTAATCCAAACAGTCTGACAGGTAAGACAATTGAAGATAAACTTTCTTCAGTATGAGCCGAACAGATCTGTGACTATAACAGACCGTCTCTCTCAGGAGGAGGCGCTGTGGACCCGTCTCACCGCTCCTCAGACTGTCTCGTCATCACCATCATGGAGCTCCCTGACGAGTCTCCGTCCTCGGACTCACTGAGCATGCTCAATGTGGTGGGTGTGTACCGCCCCCCCTCTCTTGACTCGTTGCCGTGCAACCTGCCGGCTCACAAGTGTCGCGCTTGGACGTCGCGCAGCTTCCCCCGCTGCCTGCTGGGGGCGCTCTGCCTGGTCAGTATGTTGTAATGAGAACATGTGAGACAGGTGGGCTGAGGGGCGAGCTGACAGGTGTGTGTCTGATGTTTGGACAGGTGTACTTCAGCTCTCTGCCTCTGGGGATTTACCTGCTGATGATTGGTCAGCTGTGGCTCGGCGTGGTCCTGGTCAGTCTGGTGCCGTCCACGCTGCTGCTGCTCGTCCTCTACGGCTTCTGTCAGTGTCTGTGCCACGAGCTGAGGGAGGCGCTCGCTACACGCACGCTGCCGTGACGACAGCGCGTTGCAATGACAATGGCGACTGTGCGCTGCCATGACGACCACATGCTGTGGTGACGACAATGACACACTGCCATGACAACCGCCTTTTGCTGTGGCAATGTCAACATGCTGCCACGACGACACCCACACGCTGCCATGACAACCGCCTCTTGCTGCGAGGACCACCCCTAACCCTGCCATGGCGACGACACAGCAACATATCACTGTTACTATGACAACAGCAGAACTAACGATGATCAAAGCAACAAATATTTAAACCAATCACAGTCCGTCACAGCATGACTCATCACATACTCTAACCCCACCTCCTCTGATACCAGCAGCCATACACACACACACACACACACACACACACACAGAGTGAAGACACAGCCAATCAGAGCAGGACCAGGTGATGATGACACTAAGAGGAGGCGGAGTCTCCTCCTGCTGGCCGAACTGAGAACTTAACATTTATTTTATATTGAACAGCTGATGTCAGACAGCTGTCAGCCAATCAGAGGAGCCAAACTTTGCAGACTGACACACACTCTAATTGATATTAATTAACGACAAGCTGTTTGATATTTATTGACTCGTCCTGTTCTGTGTTTGATTCTGTGGAGACTGATCAGATGTATTGATCACGTTATAATGATGTTATGAATGATGTCATGTTTGTGTTTGCTGCTTTTATAAATCACTGAATATAAATAATAAATCTAACCCATGACAACACATGTACATGTTACTTACACCGACTCAGATTACCATCATTTCCATTATCACTTAATCTGCTAAACTCAATTAGTTGTTTGTTTCGAGAAATGTTGAAAATATTTTGACGTGTTGATTATCAGATAATCTCAGTGATGAACACAGACTGTCAATCAGTAATCCATGATTATAGCTGGTGACATCTAATCAATTAATCGCTACACCTCTCAGTGCTGCTCAAACACGTGATGATGATGGTTGATTGATGATTTGTTGTCGTGGCAACATCTCACGTTCCTCCTGCCTGAAAACAACCAGCTGACAATGACGATTCAGTGAACTGTCTCCAAACTAAGGTTAAGGCTGGCCAACGGTTTCCCCCTGCTTCCAGTGTTTGTGCTAAGTTAAGCTAACGGTTTCCCCCTGCTTCCAGTGTTTGCGCTAAGTTGAGCTAACGGTTTCCCCCTGCTTCCATGGTTTGCGCCAAGTGAAGCTAACGGTTTCCCCTTGCTTCCAGTGTTTGCGCCAAGTGAAGCTAACGGTTTCCCCCTGCTTCCAGTGTTTGCGCCAAGTTAAGCTAACGGTTTCCCCCTGCTTCCAGTGTTTGCGCCAAGTTAAGCTAACGGTTTCCCCTTGCTTCCAGTGTTTGCGCTAAGTTAAGCTAACAGTTTCCCCCTGCTTCCAATGTCTGTGCTAATCTAGGCTAACGGTTTCCCCCGGCTTCCAGTGTTTGTGCTAATCTAGGCTAACGGTTTCCCCCTGCTTCCAATGTTTGTGCTAATCTAGGCTAACAGTTTCCCCCGGCTTCCAGTGTTTGTGCTAATCTAGGCTAACAGTTTCCCCCTGCACCCAGTCAGATCAGAGGTTGATCCATCTAGAGACAAACATGATGCTGGTTTGTATCATACAGATGTTGATCCGATGAACTGCATCTGTCTGCTCAGTCAGATCAATACGTTTTCTACGTGAGTGTTGACACTCTGACATCACATGGAAGCTGTCATCATGTGAATCAGCTGTCATCATTCTAATGTCATGTTTCATAACGATCAGCCGACAGCATCACGCAGGTCATCAGCGAGGAAAACATAAAATGTTCTGAGATAATCCATCCGCCAACAGATACTAGGGCTGAGCGACATGGCTGAAAAATGTATCACGGTATAAGTGTTTCATATCAGTCGATATCGATAATTATTGATTTTTTTTTAGCCATTTGAAATAAGAAAAAATTTAAAAATAACCCTTTAAATGGTGACTACAGGTGAGATTTTTGAAAAAAAAATTTTTTTTTCAAGATTTCAGAAACAGAATTTAAGACATGAGACTCGGGCTGGGCGATAAAACAATAACGATATCTATTGCGAGAGACTCGTGATCAATATCAATAGAAAATACGTTCAATAGACCGTTCGATTATTTCACTGAACTCCGTTAGAAACAGGTGATCTGCGAGCGCCGAAATACAGTGTGAGGCCCAGCTGCTGGACGAGAGGTTTATGCACGCAACTCTGTTTACTTTCGATCAAACGAAACTTGACATCAGACACAGACAGAGACCGTAGAACCTCCGTATCCCTACGCATTAGCGTTAGTGGGCCGCTGCACTAATGCGTAGGGATATGGAGGTTCTACGGTTGAGAAAATGTAGTGCCAAAAGAAAGCGCGGTCTGACAGCGATGTAAAACGGTGTGAATTTTCCCTTTACAATGTACACTTGCAATAATACAGATTTTTTTTTAGGTGAGCCTCGTTTCAGGTGGTTTATTTCTCTTTTTCTCTGGACCCGTTCACTGCAGTACAAAGCTGAGCGTCTGGCTGGAGGCTCTCTGCTCCTCCAGACTGAGGCTGCGCTGAACGGTGATCACGGCAGGAAACAGACCGACTATAGATATGTACTTTATATGACCCCACTTCAAAAAACACCAACTATCCCTTTAACATATTGTCAAGCAGCAATGTTGGCTTCAACACTATTTTGTCGAATGTCTTAGACTCTGAAATCTTGAAAATGTTTTTTTTTTTTTTTTTCAAACATCTCACCTGTAGTCACCTTTAAAGGGTTATTTTTCAATTTTTTCTTATTTCAAATGGGTAAAAAAAAAATCCATAATTATCGATATCGACTGATATGAAACACTTATACCGTGATACATTTTTCAGCCCTACATTCGACAAAATAGTGTTGAAGCCAACATTGCTGCTTGACAATATGTTAAAGGGATAGTTCGGGTAGAAAAAGCTAATTTTAACCCCCTTAAACGAGGCCCACCTAAATAAAAATCTGTATTATTGTAAGTGTACGTTGTAAAGGGAAAATTCACACCGTTTTAAGTCGCTGTCAGACCGCACTTTCTTTTGGCACTACATTTTCTCAACCGTAGAACCTCTGTATCCCTACGGTTAGTGCGTAGGGATACGGAGGTTCTGCGGTCTCTGTCTGTGTCTGATGTTAAGTTTCGTTTGATCGAAAGTAAACAGAGTTGTGTGCCTAAACCTCTCGTCCAGCAGCTGGGCCTCACACTGTATTGCGCCGCTTGCAGATCATCTGTTTCTAACGAAGTTCAGTGAAATTATCGAACGTTCTATCGAACATATTTTCTATTGATATTGATCACGTGCCTATCGCGATAGATATCGTTATTGTTTTATCGCCTGTCGGACCGGCAGCTCCAACATCACACACAGGTTTAACATGGTGGGACTTTCAGTCAATAATCTCTATGGACTCTTCAGTTAACCGCTATTGTGAAATGTAACATTAACATTAGAGTTAGACGGTCCTCATCAGCTCACCTGTGAACACCTGACGAGTCGACAACAGAAAAGGCTTTTCAGTTGACTGAACTTCTTTCTTGTGATGACAGTTTTCCGGGATGGAGAGACAGGAACAACAGCTTCTGTCTATATTTAACCCTGATATGACGCATTCTACCTGCACAAGTGAATCTGTGCCTGTGAGGCAGCGCTGAGGGTAAATAAAGAGTCTCCTGGGAGCGTTCAGGCCTCAGCTGTTAATTAAAAACACTGACATCCCCTGAGAGGAGAAGAAGAGTGTGTTGACAGAGAGCTGCTGGTCCTCCACCACAGAAGAAGAAGAAGAAGAAGGTGAGCAATCAGCAGCAGGTAAGATTGAGCCCTTTAAACTTTAAATGTTTTATTTGCGTGTTGTAATGTCAGACATGTTCGTAGTTTATTCACTTAAATCAACTCGGAGTGACAGAAGTGATTTACACACTAAACGTGTGTAAAAAGGTTCCAGCTGCTGTCAGACTGTTCAACACCAATAACCCTAAACGTAGCACCATCAGCACCTACTTATCTTGCACTACTTACACTTCTACCTCCGCCATCTTGTTCAATAATACTATTTTATCTTTCTACATATTCATATTCATACACTGAGTCTCTCTATTTTCAAACACTGTACTTAAACACTATTTATTTATGCATCCAGCCTTCAACAAAGCAATATTCTGACCCTTTATTTATATGTACTAGTGCAGTGCCCGTAAGAAATATGTGTTCCTATAGAAAAGTGGGAGGTTAAGAAGCATTTTCACTGATGGCCAAATGAGGCTGTTTGAAGGTGGAACGTCGGGGATATTTAGGTTTGTTATGAAATCCGATATTCCAGGGAATAATTGGCCGTTTTTGACTATTTTTGATTTTGCCATTATATTTCACCTTAAAAACTATTTAGTTAATGTGATTATTTTCAGCACAACCTCACATGTGTGACTGTACAGTTATTTTTTTTATTTTGACATATTGTATTAACACAATAGACCTAAAATCACAAAAAAACATAAAATCCGAGTAGAAAAAGTAGATTTTTTACTGTGAAAACCACAAATATGTTTAACAAACCATTTTTTATTACTTATAATGCAAATATAAATGGTTGTTTGCTGAATATGTGCATACATTTTAAAAATGTACAAAGTTCTGTGTAACTATTTCCATTTAAATGCAGGCAATGCTCAGGTCTGCCTGAGCTCCTTCCAGCTGAATGAAGAGCTGCACTGCCTGCTGCACATTCAGCTTCTTCTGTTCTGACTCATTAAACAAAAAACCGACTCCACTACACACTAAACACACGACACCAAACACTACGTAACACACTACTATACACTCCAAGCAGGCTAAATCTCAATATCGCTGTCTGTACACCGGCCGTCGCTGCCTGTCAATCATCCGCTGACGTCCCTCCCACAACTTCCTGTTGCTCTACAACCAAACTTGCTGCTTGAACACTTTCGTGACAAAAGCCCATTTTAACCGTTTCTGCTGCACCAGACACAAAGCAAACGTGACGGCAATGTTCACGAAAAAGTGTGGCGGACATTATTTACCCTCAGTCCAGTTTTGAACGTGCCGGTGCGTCCGGTCCATCGACTCGGGAGGTGGGCCGTGTAGGTTAGCTAGCAGCTAGCCGCTAGTGGCACAACACATGGACATCCACAGATTCTGATTCCACTTTGTTGTCCGTGCGTCTCCGCATCTCCTAAGACCAGAACAGACTCGGCCTGGACTCGTTTAGTCTCATTAATCCACAACAGTCAGTTTAGATGCACAGAACAAAATGGGACCGAACCGCCGGCAAAATCCCGGTCCAGCGCGCGCTGCTGCAGGAAAAAATCTGCTTGTTTCTTAATGTGTGTCGTAGTCCTGAGCTCTGCAGTGATTGGCTCTAATGCACATGTCACTGTGGAGGCTCCAGAGTGTGTAAAGCATTTATGAAATAATTTATTCACGGTGTCATTGCAGTCCGAACAAATGCGAAGTCGCACATCACTGAACCAAACGGCAGCCATGTTGAAACTCTCAGGTCATTCTGATCCTGATCCGCAGAGATATTTGAGTAACACACACACACACACACACACACACATACACACACAGATTCCTTGCTTTTATAGAGAGATATAATGCACATAACGTATAGTCCTTTCTATATTTTATCTTTTCTCTCTTATCTAAATCTTTTTAGATAAGATAAATAGATAAAGATAGATAAAGTCTGGTACTTATTGTTTGTCTACATGCTACTGTGACAAATGAATTTCATCGATGTCTGGAGTCTGAACATGCTGTCATATATCAACATATTGTATCTATAGGAAAAGATAGTGATGTCACTGTTAATATATTATTATGAAGATAACACGGTCACCATTTATAAAGTTTAATGTGATTCACATTTAATCATCAGTCATCTACTGAAGATTTATCAGTAATGAGTAATTAATTAGTGTCGTTCTCATGAATCTAATTAATCATTTATTCATCTTTTAATGTAAAATTACATTCTCTTTTGCACTTTACATTCTCTTTTGCACTAACATTTTTATATCAATCAATAATATTACATCAGAATCAATATGATAAATGAATGTCTGTAAGGATGAGTTGAGGCAGGTCACACGACTGAACTTGAGTCTCAGACATTCAGTCGATTATTAACCAGCGAGGAAGAACTGTTCATCCTCCAATCAATAAGACTGAATAAACCTTTATTGATCCCCAGCTGAGAAATCTGATGGAGAGAGATGAATCAAAAAGATTTGAGCCTGTCTGTGTTTATTTCTGTCAATTCAGAAGAGAGGATGTGAGGAAGTCATTGACCACACAGCTGATTGATTGACTCAGGGTACTAATCTATTATATTGATCTTTAAATAATAAGAGTCATACACCTGGCGATGACATCATGAGCCGCTGGCGTCGTTCTGTGGACGAGCTTGCTTCGCGGCGACGGCAGCAGGGCGAATGTGATCGCGCTCAGGAAGCTCTCAGTCGGGTCACTTCCTGTTTCCAGCAGCTGGCAGCGTCGCTTGGCAGCTCGGCTGACGGCAGCTTCCTGCGAGATGAGATGGACGAGACGAGAGCGCTCGCACACCGAATCTGCAAGGGTACCTGTACCTGTCTGTCTGTCACCTGTTTGTACCTATCTGTCTGTCTGTCACCTGTTTGTCTGTACCTGTCTGTCTGTCTGTCACCTGTTTGTCTGTACCTGTCTGTCTGTCACCTGTTTGTCTGTACCTATCTGTCTGTCACCTGTCTTACTGTCACCTGTCTGTCTCACTCTCACCCATCTGAAGGTCTGTCCCAGCGTCTGGTGCGTCTGCTGTCAGACAGTGACTCCGCCCCCTCAGGTGTGGAGGACAGACAGGTGTCTGAGCGTCTGTGGGTTCTCTTCCTGTCAGCTTTGGAGAACTTCCTGTCTGACCTCCGTAAGGCCTGTGATCTGATTGGACAGTTCCCTCTGATGCAGCGCTACGACAGACGCTCACTGGTCAACACGGGTCAGCTTTAACTTCCTGTCTTTCAAGCTCTGTGATTGGCTGAGCCATATGGCACCTTTGCTTCCTATTGGTTGCATTGTTTCATTCCTCTTTCCTCACCTTCCTTACTCGCCTCCTTTCCATACATCCCACTAAACCCTAAATGTCCTGGGAAACTTGTCAAGGACCTGAAGGGTCCCCCTGATCTGCTTCAAGGAATCTTACAAAATTTCAGGGTTCCTCTGTGTTCCCCTTTTCTCCTGGAGAACCACCAGAAGTTCTCTAATGAGCCTCTCCCCCGGCCCAGGCATCCCCACCACGGGCCCAGCCTGCGGGGAGGTGGCCAGATCCAGGGAGGGGGCGGAGCCACGGCGATGGTCGGGAGCAGAGGCAAGATCAGGTGGACGGCGAGGGCGAGGGGAGGACGGTGGGGGGCAACCATCTGAGAGGGACAGGATGGGTTCAGGCACCCGAGAGTGAGAGTGATTAAGGTTAGGTGAGGAGGAGGCGGAGTGGTAATTGTCGGGGATCATGGTCTGGGCAGGGCCTTGACTCAATCTAGTCCGTGGGAAACGCTGTGGAAGTCACCAGAGGTGAGACAAGACCGCCCATCCCCAGATGGATATGTTGGTGGTCCCAAGTCAGGCCAATCCTCCAAATCCCGCCCAGGCTCCAAAACAGGCAGCCATCGCGTCTCCGTGTGAGCAGGGTTAGGGGCTTAGGCTAACCCTCTAACCCTGCTCCTTTAAAGAACCGCAGACTGTTTTATACATATATAGTTTTCAAAGAGACACAGCCTGTCTGTCCCTCACCTGTCTGTCCCTCACCTGTCTGCTGGTCTCTCACCTGTCTGTGTCTCATCTGTCTGCTGGTCCCTCACCTGTCTGTGTCTCATCTGTCTGCTGGTCTCTCACCTGTCTGTGTCTCACCTGTCTGCTGGTCTCTCACCTGTCTGTGTCTCACCTGTCTGCTGGTCTCTCACCTGTCTGCTCTCCAGGGTGTATTGACGGCGTTGTGGGCGTGGCAGCTCGTGTGGCTTCAGTCCAGGCACCATGGCTCACCTTGGAGGAGGAGCCAAGCCCTGATCTGTCCAATCACATTGCAGGACTGGAGATCATGCTGAGTGAGATGCAACTGAGGGTGAGACAGAACTTCCTGTTTACAACTGCTGGTTCTTTGTGGTTCCTGAGGAGTGTGTCCCGTACCTGGACAGGTGAAGTGTCTTGTGTTTTGTATCAAATCACTCTGCAGGTTCCTGTGGCGTTCTGGTCGGTGGAGGCGACCCAGCCGGCTTGGGCTGAAGCTGGCGGGGAGCTGGACGAGCCGGATGACAGCCTGGAGGACCTGATGGAGGTTGAGGTGGTCTCCAACAGCAACAACAAGATGGCCGCCTGCTGCCAGCCTCCATGCTGCGGACTGGGCTGTGTTGGGTAGACGGGCGATGGCATCATCGTGATCTCAAGCAGCTCCTGCTGGAATAACGAATTTGACACAAACTGATGGAGATAAACAATGTTTGGAGTCATTTTATGATGATGTCGAGATTTTACAATAGTTTATAATTGTGACATAAATAGAATAAAAATATTGTTTTTCAAGACAAAGTGCTTCTGAAAAGCTCGTACTGATTTTGTGAATTTTGCTATGTGGAGTCGAGGTGAATTCTGAACAGTCTTTGTGGAAGATGGCGAGTGACTCTGCCGTCCTGACATGTGACTGCAGAGCCTAGTAATTATATATATGTATATATATATATATATATATATACACACATATGTATATGTATATATATACACACATATGTATATGTATATATATACACACTATATATTATATCTGTACTATATATATTATATATAGTATTTAAGTACATTTGTTGTTTCTCTTCTGTTTCAGCTTTTGCATTTTAAATTTAGTTTTTTTATTTTTACTTACACATTTGTTATTCTCCAGCATAAAAGCTGTGACGGATTTTAACTTTTTCCGGCGTCTTGTTATCAGAAGGTCGCTGGTTCCATTCCCCTGGTCTGCATGTTGAAACTGCTCCTGACGTGCTGATCGTCATGGCAGCCGCCACCATCAGTGTGAATGAGTTACTGACAGTCACGTTGGACAGAAGTCTGATGATGTGAATGATTACGATGAAACCTGAACTTGACTGCTGATGTCAGGAACCAGAAGCAGCTTCGACCAAACGATCTGATTGGTGGATTACGTGCAGATCTGCCAACCTAGACATTTCACAAGTAGTTCTAACTAATAGACAGCAGAGTGAGCTAATCAACAGGCCTCAGTACTTCTGAGTCAGACCAGGTTAACACATCGCCTTCTAATAATCACTGAAGGGAAATTATGTATTCAAAGTAATAATTTACTCTCAAAGCGCCGACTTTAAATAGGCCTAAAGCAACTACTACAAAAGATTTAAGCCTGGCAGAGACACAATTATAGGCTAATAAATAACACGGTCAGATCATTTCAGACCGGCTTTTAAAAGGGCGTCTAATGGGAAGGATGACACCTGATGTCACTGTCCGTCCTGCACACGGTGCAGAATGCGTGATGAGGCAGCAAGGCCTCCTGATAGCCAACCGACAGTTTGGTCTGTAGCAGTAATGGATTCGGGGAAACGTGACGGTTAGCACACTATTTGTAACACACACACACACACACACAACATGGATGAACAGTAACTTTGACGAGTGGTTAGCAACACCGTCGGGTGAACCGAACGCCTTCATGTTCCCTGTTCAATGCTGTTTGCATCGGCAGTGGCAGCGAGCAGCAGAAGAGGGACCAGTTCTGCGGCCCGCCGGGCAGGTGAGGGTGTTGACATGCAGCGCTCTGATTGGCCAAAAGCTTTTCACTTTACTTCCACGCAGGTTGTTGAGGCTCAGCGGCAGAATCAACCTCAGAGATTGAACTTGCATAGAAACTGAAATCGGCGAACTGCGAGATGCAACGACACGTGTTCCAGAGAGCAGCAGTGCGCACTGAGGGGTCAGAATGCAGACAAGTCGGCAGGTCTGGTGGCAAGAACCAGAGGGATGTTTGTAGGAATGTCTTCAGAACCAGAACTTCACTGCTGCATTAAAGTTCTCCAACGTTCTGACAGACATGATGAATATCGTTCTCGTTAACACAGCAGTCACGTGTCTTACATCAGTTCATCTGCGTTCAACTCTGATATCCGTCTTTAACTTCATGATCTGAATGTTTCACATGTTGAAGCTGCTTCTTGTTTATCGGCTCTAAAACTGAAGTAAAGGTTCTACATTTTTTTAAAATGATATTTTTTTACCTTTATACGTCTCAGCTGACAGAACAGCTGAAGCCACGACAGGGTTACAGGATGGAGAGCGACTCGCAGTGAACATTCCCGGGCCGGGACTCGAACCCGCAGCGAGGACGCTGCTGGGCTCAACGGCGCCTTGCAAAGTTCTAATTTAACAGTCAGGTTTTATTCAACTGAAATTTAAGTCGAGCAAAATATTAAAGCAGCTCAAACAAAAAGCTGATCAGGTGGGAAACAGACTTGATTATTGATCGTCAGTTACAGTTCAGGTTTCACATTTATTCATAACGTCGGATCAACACTGAGCAGAAACATGATGGATTTAATTTGATGAACTGAGAGCGAGTCAGCGTGTGTGTTGAATTAAGAACTTTATTGATACAGCGAGCTGAACAAACATAAAAATATTGTACAAACACAGAAGAAGACGAACGACAGGAGAAGAAGAAAACGTGGCGCAGCTTCACTTCTGGAAGGTCGAGTGTAGATGAGCTTTAAAGGCTGCAAGAGACAAACAGCAGTTAGAACTACAACTCCCATCAGCCACTGCTGCTGAACACAGATCAATACTGTGATGATTCCAGGTGCAGTACACCGATACATATGTGTGGTAGGGGACAGTAAAGAGTGTCGCACACGTCCTGCTGCCGGACTGATCCATTGATCTCAGCTGATCAGCTTGTTTACAAACAGACTATAAAAACGATTGTTCCATTACTGATCATTAAATGTTGTTATGAGAGTGACTGCAGCGTCTACGCATCACGCTGCACAGGTAACAGGTGATGAGCAGCAGCTGTTTCTCACCTTCCTGATCGTCCCAGAGTTCTGCTGCCGCCGTGTTCAGCGGACTCTCGTTGTTTGGTTCTGACACAAAACACACAAAAACAACAAGTCAGCTGTCAGCCTGTTTCGTCTCATCGTACTGCAGAGTGAGTTTAGTTCCTCCTGCTGCAGATTTATTAATTATCACAGTAATAATTAAGATATTCACGCTGATGAAGAGCAGAGTCTTAAAATCCCTCACAAATCAGAAATCACATAACATTTATCAAAGTCGTGATGCTAACACCTCTTAGCATGTTAATGGGAATTCCAGCTATATGTTAGCATCGAGCTCGCTGGCTGAGTGCTTGTTATATAAATTGATTGGGGAGTCAAACAGTGCAGGCAGTAATATTTCCGTGTGCAGCTCACAGTCGGCTGGACACAAGAACACTGTCTCAATTCAGGGTCTGCGTCCTTCCAAGGACCCGCGTCCTTCCAAGGACCCGCATCCTTCCAAGGACCCGCATCCTTCCAAGGACCCGGCCTTTGAAGGCAAGTCCTTCAGAGAAACTCTCGCCAAAATGCAACCGAGGCTTTTTTTTGTGAATGTATACGAGTCAAACCTTCATATAAAAGCATAATAACGATGAAAGATCCACTTTTAAGATTTACCGTAGTTTCGTGTTCGGGTCAAACTCATTTTCAGTGGGAGTGCTACGGGCACTTTTACGATAGCATCAGAATCTCTATGTTTAAAACAGTAAGAAGTCTCGACACAACATGAAACTTTGCTCGTAGTATCACCAGGGTCTCTACACATGAACACCAGCACTGAGAACATTGTTTGTGTACACAGAGTTACTAAAAAGAAGGTTTTTGAACAACTCACGTAGGAGCTGGATCTCATGTATCAGCCATTTTGCTTTGTAGCAACAAAACATGTTTCACATTGCTGGAGTCAAACTGATAAACTACTAAACTGCTGGTTTAATACAAAGATAAATTATTTCCAACCATCTCTGGTGAGATAACGCTCCCACATCAGGTGAGAGACAGACAGGTGAGAGACAGACAGGTCAGCAGACGGCTGTCCCCATGATCACTGTGATCCTGTCCTACCACAGCGCCACCTCCAGTGTCAAGACATCATCCGATACCAACAGTAGAGCTGCAACGATTACTCGAGTAACTCGAATAATTAGATTACAAAAAATGGTTGAAGCAACATCTCTGCCTCGAGGCTTCGTTTAATTCCTATCACCCAAGTTATGTCAGGTATCATTTTTCCACGAGGACTGTTATTGCGGACACACACCACTACGTTCAGAATTGAGTTGGCGCGATGACAGAGAGCCAAGAAGCCGTCCGTAAAAGTCAGAATGTCCAAAGTTTGGGATCATTTCACACTCAAAAATGAACATAACATATTGAGCCCCTCGCACAATGGATAAGGCAGTCCGAAAACATCAAAGGTATACGTATAAATGATGAAGACCACAAACTGGCTTTGTATGCCGATGACGTGCTGATCTATTTAAGTGACCCCCCTA
>CAEMYA010000222.1:78408-89978 GCA_903131615.1 Diplodus sargus | reverse complement strand
GTCATCAGAGTGCAGACTACGCCTGACAACAGTCCACAGGTAACGCACCCACCTGAAGAAGGTCCTTGTGATGTCAGTGTTTTATTTTGACAGGAAGTGACGTCATGTCCCTGATGATGAGCGTTTACTTTGACAGGAAGCGTTCACGAACGCCATCACTGACCTCATCAGCGAGCTCTCTCTGCTGGAGGAGCGCTTCAGAGTCGCCATCAAGGACAAGCAGGAAGGGATCGAGTGATGCCCCGCCCCCTGATGATGTCACCTCCTCTTTGTCCTGGCACTGTGTCTGTCTGATGTTTATTTTTATAAATAAAGTGTGTGATGTCACTTCCTGAGGGCTTGTGTTTGTGATGCAGTGTAGATCAGAGTGAAGCTGAGGGGCGGGACTCCAGTTTACCTGTGTGACATCATCAGTCAATCATTTGATCCACTGGTTTCTGGTTGTACAGTTGATCCGTGTCAGTCGTCCGGTCTTATTGATCAGCTCAGTGTACCGGTCGTTCTACCGGTCAGTTCGAGAACGTCAACAACATCTAAAATGAACCCAAAAGAACCTCTGATGTGGTCCAGGAGTCCTGATGATTTAATGATCACTGCAGGGCGTTTCATTGATTTATTAGATGGTGACATCAGAGTGATATGATCAGTCGTTAATAGTGATCAATACATCATAATGTAATCATTACTTATGGGTGACTTGGAGCACAAGCTGAGCTGCTTCAGACCCTCAGCTCGTTACTGTTGGAGTATTTATATTCTGTTGAGTTCAGTTTGGGAGGTGAACACAGTTTTATTTATTTTTTTAAAAACAGCAGTAAGAAGAAAAACAATCGAAGCAGCCAATCAGATGAGAGCCTGCTGGTCACATGATCAGTGTGAGGTCAGAGGTCAGCCTCTCTCTGAGCCTCCATGGCTCTCTGCATCTTCTCCACCATCCACACAGGAACAGAGAACGGCTTCAGTTCGTCCATCCTGACATCCGGACAGTCCCTGCGCACACACACACACACAGCTGTTACCACGGCAACCACAGACCTGTGGAGCTGGTTACCATGGGGACAGATGGGATGACGTCAGACTCACTTGTACTCGTCACTGCGAGACAAATCCTGGATGTCCTCCTCGATCAGCAGGTACGCCTGAAAACACACACACACACACACATACACACACGGTGGTGTGTTCAGGTACAGTTGTACTTCTCGTGCTTTTAATCTGTTTCTGGATGATGGGACTCGTTACGTTTACATCTGTAGTACTTCTAAGTACTTTTAACACTTCTCACCATCTTCCCTCCCGTCGCTCTCATGTGGTGTCTCTCTGCCAACCACTGCTTATCCTTCGCATCTGCTGCATACTGATGGACACACACACACACACACACACACACACACACACACACACACACACACACACACACACACACACACACACACACACACACACACACACACACACACACACACAGGTCTTTAAGCATGTGGACATACATGACGAATGAGTCATATTGATCACGTGAACTGAACCTGATCAATATGTTAATGAACTGCAGTAAAATAAAACATCTCCATCACCCTTTTTCTGTGTGTGTGTGTGTGTTCACCTTAAACAGATCAGCATGTTTGATGTAGATGCGTCCTCTGGTCCCGCCCATCCCCAGCGCCCTGCACAGTGACATCACAACAACACACAATGACTCACTTCCTGTCAAAACATGCTGTTTACATGCTGTTTACATGTTTACTCACTTGTTGGCTCTGGAGCCGAGAACAAACGTGCTGCTGTCACTCAGTCTGGATGGATCCCACTAAAACACACACACAGATTCAACATTTAGCCGTCATGTATCATCACAGTATCTCACGGACATTTTCACTGCGGGGTGTACTCACTGTTGTTGCCAGCAGTTCAGACATTAATGGCTGTGTGTTGAGTTATTTTGAGGGGACATTAAATTTACACTGTTATATAGGGTTGGGAGAAATAATCCATTCTTAGATGCATCGCGACGTGGACGATTCTGAATCGATTTATAAAAGTCAAAAATCAATTTTCTAAATGCTAACTGACAACGTAATGTTGATGGAACGCAAGAGGTGGAACTCATAATTGCGGCAGTGTGGCGCCCGGACAGTCGATGGTGCGCACATAACAAGAAAACATGAGATGGCTGAGCGCAACATTCACCCGGCAGCCTCCGCGTTAACAGCAAGCGTGTGGAAGCACGACTGTAGTTGCTAGAGGACCATCGAGCAAGCGATATCAAACTTTCCACCAGCTCCGAAAGAGCGAAGCGATTACAAACTCTATCGCAACTTTGATTGCAGAGGATTTGCATCCGTATTCAGTCGAGCGCCGCAGACATTTCAGCACGTTGTGCAAAAACTTGTTGCACAATGTGTTGAAATGCAAGCGGTGTAAAGTAGCACAGCACCGGGATGTGCTGCCGATCACCAGTGTTACTGAAGTGACAATCAGTTACAGTTACTAGTTACTTCTTTTAAAAAGTAATTGAAATACTTTAGCAATTACTGCATATCAAAAGTAATTAGTTACTAGGGAAAGTAACTTTTAAGTTACTTTTATGTCTGCTTTTTAAAAGTAAATATGAACAGCACTAAACAGTCAAACACAATAAACTTAATGTTTAGACCTATTTATTGTAATCAACAGGCCGTCAAATCAAGCAGGACTTATAACAACTGTATCAGCGACTCACAGCTGCTCTTAGATGTGCAGAGGTTCTTTACACCTGCACATCATTGACAACTCAGCACTACATTTTCGTCTTTGATTTTGAGAGTGAAAAGTAATGTCCGTACTTCCAGGAGAGAAAGCTCATGTCCACACTGTCGGCCATGCTGTGGTTTAATGCTGACTGACTGATTCGATTGGTGGATCATTGCGTCACCATGAGGTCCTGCGACGTCAACGCGAGTAACAAACTCATTTAAATTTCAGTAATTGCGTTACTGCTAAAAGTGGTGGAATTACAGTAACGCGTTACTGTGCAGCGCGTTACTCCCAACACTGCCCACCACCCATAACAGGAGTCTTAATCTTATCTTTGACTGAGAGCAGCTTTTCCTAAATGACACATTATTTTATTATCAATGACCAAAAGTCGCCATGTGTTTAGTATGAGAGCTGATACATAGTTCCATAATGTGTTGAAATGCTGCAGCGATTGTTGCACTGAAAGCTTTTTAATTTGTATATAAGCTGCAGTATCAGTGTCGTCGCCTGGAACAGGAGGATTCTGTGTTCAGGTCAAATCTATTTGTGACACAGAAAAGCCTTTTCTTTCACAAAATACAAAAATGATTAAATATGAATTAAATATTAAGTTATATTACGTTAATGAATCTGTTGGTTTTCTTTAATGATCACCACAAAAGTAGGAAGTGATTAGCAAACTCAGACTTGATTACGATTTTTATAAATCATGCATGGAAATGTACACAAAAAAATTGTTGCATCAAGATGCATCAATAATCGGTTTAGAATCGAACCGTGAGGTGCCAAAAGATTCCCGCCATGTTCCAGAACCTGCTGTTATACAAGCTGCGCACTGGACTCTGTAGCAGAGTGTCATTTCTTCAGTGTCGTCCAATGAAAGTTAACATTTAAAATCATCAGGGAACTTTACAGACGTTGTTTTTGGTTCCTCTCCGTTTCCTGAATATATCTGTACGTGTGTGAATGTGTAAATTAGACATTAACTTATAGCACTTTGTGGAAGGAGCTTTATAAAGTTCACTCCATTGACTTGTATCAGTTCACGGGGCGGAGCTGCCACATCCAAGATGGCGGCGACGGCGGTCCAGCGCTCTATGAGGCGTCTGTGGTGAGGACCACAGACCTCCACAGACTGAGCCGGCTCACTTCCTGTTGAGCACCTGGCTCTTCTAGACTTTCCAAATGTTATCCAGATGTTAGTTTTTAGGGAGAAACTTTAACGTTCCACCAGATGACACAAATCAACACAGAGTTGAAGAGAAGGCCACAGGTAAGAAAACACACCTGTTCCAATAATAACACAGTGCGATCATGTGACCAGCACCTGTCAGATCGAGACTCACCTTTGGTCCTTCTCTCTTGATGGGATCAGACTTGAGCTTCACTCTGAGGACACAAACAGTGTTTGTCAGGTGTTGTCATCTACCTGCTTGGTAATGATGATGTCACTTGTTACCTGTCAGAGACTCACTGAGTGGAGAAGGTGTGCTGTCGATCAGAGGAGATGGCTGCCGCACCTGGACGAGTCCTCCTCTGGAGACAGACAGTCAGTACAGTTAGTGACAGAGAGAGAGAGAGAGAGACAGACAGGTGAAAGCACTGTCTCACACCAGACTGTCTCACACCTGAGTTTTGTCACCTGACTGCCTAGTAAACAGCTGTGAGGTCAGAGGTCACAGTACCTTCTTGGGGAGGGGGCTTCCTCGCTGGCTGTAGTCTTCATCAGCAACTCTGGACCTCTGACAGACACAAAAACCCCATCAGAACTGGACCAGGTCACAACATATTCTTCATCGTCTCATTGCCCCGTTCCTACCTTGATGGGCACCTCAGGCCCCGCCCTCTTCATCTCCACCTCTGGAAACAGCTGTTTGGCCTGTTGATCACATCACAGGAAACCATGGTAACCACACAGCAAAACAGACAGACGGATGCAATCAAAGGTCATGAGGTCAAAATACTGTAGGACCTGCTGACACCTGATGTGATGTCACAGACTTCTGTGATCACAAGCAAGGTCGGAGGACAAAGACAACAGGAAGTGATCTCACATGTTCCAGAACGTTCCTGCAGGCCTCTTTGATCAGCTGATCGGTCTGAACATCATCGCCAACGTTCTCCTTCACATTCTCCGCTGCTTTCTCAAAGAACTGCAGCAAAAACAACAAGAGGACATCAACAACACCGATTCACACCTGTTCACACCTGTTCACACCCGTCCGTCCACACACACTGTGACCTCTGACCTTGTGGTACTTCCTGAACACAGCCATGATGTCATCGTTAAAACTGGGCTGAAGCACCGCCCTCAGCAGGTCCATGGAAACCTGAGGATCAGTGTAACTACACACACACACACACACACACACACACACACACACACACGAATAACAGTGAGTGATCTGCCGATCGAACCTCTGCTGAACTAAACAACAATCAATGTGTCCGTCTGACTCCGGCTGTGATGAACAGGAGGCAGGATCACACCTGCAGCTTCTCGGAGGCCACGCCCACTTCTGCCTTATTAAAGTCACCAGGTTCTGACAGCGGCGCTTTGACCACAGACCCTCCTCCATCCTCACGTCGTCTCATTAAATACCCATTAAAGCAAAGCCGGGTGGGACAGTTCTGTAGTCCCAACCGTGACTTCATCAGAACCGTCCGACCGTCCAACCCGATCCAGAATGACCCAGCTGCAGCAGAGCCATGTAGACCAGTACCAACCAGTACCAACCAGTACTGACCTGACTGCCATGTGTGAGCGTCGTCCTCGTCTGTGAATCTGTCTGTGTTTGATCATCAGGTTCCACGGCTTCTGCACACACACACACACACACACAGAGACACACAAGGTCACAAAAACGTAATAAATGTAAAACTTTTCAAACGCTCAGATATCAAACTGATCAACTGATGTATTGATCTCAGTACAGCTGAACAGTTGTTCAGACTAATCAATGAGTAAAACCTTCAGTTCAAATCATTTCTGTGTTGATAATCGATCAATCAGCCTTCGGCTTCAGACTGTTAGTTAATCTCACTTCACTGATCACCGATTATTGATGATTGATCACTCAAAACAATACAGGCTGATTGGAATCCATGACGTCATCTGAAAGACACCTCGAACAGGACACGAGGCCTTCAAAGTTCAACCCAACAGAACAGAAACATCAAACACGTTCAGACCGGCAGCCAGCTAATGCTAAGCTAGGTGCTGTTAGCCTTACCGGGCTCTGCTCCGGCGGCTCCGGCCCGTCCTGCTCCAACCAGTCCCGGCCTCCCTCGCTGCGGTGGGCTCCCATGTTGGAGGAGGTCCTGACCCAGTTCGGTCCGGGTACAACCGGGCTTACTCTGCTAGGCTAGGCTAACAGCAGCTAAAGCTAACAGTGGAGTTCGTGTCGTTTTATCTCCGCAGCAGATATTTAAAGTACCGTTACCGTCACCGGAGAGTTACCGCTGACACACACCGACAAGCCTGGCGACGTTCCCTCAAAACTGATCAATCAGTAATCGATACGGTTGGACGGTGATGTTTTCTTTGTTTCCAGGAAGTTACACTTCGGTTTCTTCCGGTTCCGTGAAGCTAAAACGATCACAGAAACGTTTTCCGGTCATTCATTTCAGAATAAAGGTACAATCTCCACAAACAAACAACAGTTTAATAATGATAATTATTATTATAATCTTCATCTTAATTAGTATTATGTTGCTGTCTAACTCACCAATATCTTACAATTAACCTAATTTCCCCTCGGGATGAATAAAGTTATCTATCATCTTCATTATTATTGTTATTATCAGAAGCAGCTGATGTCTTTGGGTTTCATCATCAAGTTAAACACAAGGAAAATGTTTCTGTATTGTCTAAAATTTAGGAAGAAATTACCTAACACAACTGCGAAATACTGATCGTGTAATAATTACAACTTTTCCTGTGATTAGTTTTATCAGATAAAAATCTTAATTCTATACCTTCAGACTGATTCTGTTCTCAGTAACAGTGAAAGACACGTTTCTGTGGACATTATAACTAGTTTTACGAGTTAATATTTACAGTGACTTTTTACAGGGAACTTTGTTATCTTCATTTATTTAATGAGTCTTTATTATTTTACTTATTCATTATTTGGAAATGTGGAAAGTTTAAATTAAAGTTCGACCTTTGGCGTAACTTTTTAGTTGTTGGGAGGACAAAGACTCTGTACGTGTGAGCAGCAGCAGGTGAGCAGAGGCAGACAGGTGTGTGACTGGGTTGTATATATTTTTACTGGGAGAGTGAAGCTGCAGTTTGTCTGCAGGCAGGATGAAGGACAGACTGTATTTACATTCTCCAGCTGCGAGGACCCCACCACAAACACGGCCGAGTCTTCATGGCTCTGCAGCAGCGTCACACTGAGAGTCATTTCATATTTACAACCACATACGACACGAAAAGATCAATTTCTTCTTGTTTTATACGACTTCACTGTTGACCATCTTCTGTGAATCTGAAGAAAACAAACCAATCAATAAAAACAGCCGGATGTTTCATCTTCTGCGTTATGAGTCAGAATTATGACACGATCTCCTGAAATTCTCACACCAACTACAAACAAACAAAAATGTTGCCTGGTTTTCCGTCCTCACAGCGTTTTATGTCATTATGAGACTAAATCTTTCACTATTAAACATCGAGAATCAACCAACGTGATTGAGTGTCTTTTCGCACAGTTCATCTAACAACACTCAACATGTGGGACACGTCAGCCCACAAATGTTTTAGGAAGTGAATGTTGGCGCCCATCAGTGTTCTGTCTGACCTTCAAACCGACTCCAACGCTCGTGATAACGTGTGAAACAACAGAAGACACTGCGGTGTCGCTCAACACTCTGATCAGTTATCTGTCATGACTGTCATGAAATCAGTTTTTAAATTTAAGGAGAGTTTTAATAATTTTTCCTGTTTTTCTTAAAAACAATTATCTCAAACTGACAAGATGTTCATCTGGTAATTATGCGATAGCGAAGTCGTTACAAGTCAACTGATCAGGCACAGATCCTGTAATTAAAATAAAACACTTGTTTTCTTTAGTCAACATAATGTTGTTTCACAGGAACGCTGACCTGGCAGAAATATTAAAAGAAACAGTCTAACATTAGCATAGCTTAGCACAATGACTGCAACAGGGTGAAACTGCGAGCTTTGAAAAAACAAACAAACAAAAAAACAATCTACCTTCATGAACTCCAGATTTACAGTAAGAAATCTTAAAATGTTGACTGCTCCTTTAAAGAAACAAACAGTTAACATGAAAACGTCGAGGAAACGTTTTGTGTGACGCAGCGACGCCTGAAGACTCGGCCGGATAAAAACATTCAGGAATAACGAACATCATTTAGAGTCCAAAAGGTTTCATGCACAACAAGAACCCAAAATAACAAAAAGCATAAAAAACAAAGAGAAAAGTGACGGAAACGTATGAATTATAAAAATAATGTGGAGAGGATTCTGCTGGTTACTGACGCAGACACACTTCTACTGTTACATACAAGATATAGATCTTCTTAATAACACTTTGGTTTAGTTTCAAACAAACTATCATAAGCTGTATAATACAGAAAACATCTCCATCTTTAAAAAAAATATTAAATTAAATCAAATAAAAACTGAACAGGTTCATTTGTTTTTCAATCAGTTTAACAGAAGAGAACAAAACATCGAACAGATGGACTGTACAGTATCTACACAATGATGTCACACAGAGACAGACGCCTGATAGGACCACTCATCAGCCAATCAGAGGACAGACTGTCAGCTGCTGTGTCCAGTGAGAGCGTGAGGAGCCGCAGGGATTCTCATCCTGCTGAATTCTTGTTAAGATTTTTTAAAATCATGTTTGTACGTTTATTGTCGGGCAAATGAAGAAATAATAGTTTGACTAAATGCATCAAAAGATAGAAAAGCTTGAATATTTAGAGAAAAAAATCATAAATTCACAAAAAACTAAATGTCATACTGGGCCAAGTTAATACAAGAAAGCGCTGCAATGATCCGCGACGAGAAGACAAAGAGTGTGTGTGTGTGTGTGTGTGTGTGTGTGTGTGTGTGTGTGTGTGACAGCAGGGACATTATCAGACTCCTCACACTCTGATGCAACATGGACGACCAGCAGCTCCACCTGTGAAACAAGCCCCTCCCTCCACCTGTTTCGTCTCTGATCACACTTCCTGCATCATTACGACAGCACAGATAGTCTGACAGACCTGACGAGCTGTCTGTCCTCATGACGCCTCCTTCTACCAGTACATATGACCTCACTGAAGGCTCCGCCTCCTCCTGCCTGCTACAAACTCAGTTTCCCATGATCCACCTGAAGGACGCACACCACTGGCCAGGCTGTCCTGAGAAGGCGGAGCCTGAAGAGGGAAAGAAAGTCCAATAGAAACGATAGCTGCCATGTCAACCAATCACCAAGCCCTGTCGGTGTGGGGACCAATCACAAGTCCTCCAGCGAGGAGTAGTGACATCACAGATGACATCACAGGTGAATGAGGAGTTTTTATTGCTGGAGCTCCAACATGTTGCTGCTTACGTCATCTTCTGTCAGCTTGTTGCTAAGCAACAGGAGCCGCAACTCCTTTGTGATGTCAGAACAATCAGAAGAGCTTTTGTGACAGGGGCACGGTAAAGACCAACAGAGGGGATACACTCTGGCCCCGCCCCCTGCAGAGCGGCATTGTGGGTATGTTGACAGAAGCGGAGGTGTGCTACAGATGCTGGTGAGGGACAATCTGAAGAGACGAGACGACGATCAGAACAAACTAAAACAGAGAAATTTAAACAGCTTTCCAACAGGTGAGGGGGCGGAGTCACATTATAAGCCCCATCTAGACAGCGGCCATCTTGTCTAGAGGACTGCTGCTGCTGCTGTTGCTGCTGATGCTGTTGTTGCTGTTGTTGTTGTTGTTGTTGTCATGGCCGCTCGGTGACATCACAGCGCTCTGCGGCCTATCAGCCGCCTTAGGGGTGGAGTCTCTTTCTCCAGGAGCGGTGTGGGCAGGGCCAGGAGAGGACAAAGTAGCAGGGGTTGAGGGGGAAGGTCGGTACGCCGCCGTCAGCTCGGCCAGACGCTCCGGAGTCGGAGCCCACTTCGCAAAGCCTGCATCATTCTGAAGGAAGATCACCGCAGTACCGTGTACTGCCCGGTAGTACATCTCATCTCTGGAAGTACACACAGATACACACAGTTACTGTAGTACAGTGCAGCACCAGTGTATTATCAGTAGGGATGTGAATCTTTGAGTGTCTCAGGATTCGATTCAAAATCGATTCTCGATTCTCGATTCAAAAATGTATACAATGCAGTGTGTTAAGGCAAATTATGGCATCAAAACAATACAGTTAGTATAAGATAATGTGATTTTTAGATATACTGATTCCAATGATGTAATCACACAAAGGTAACATCTATCTATGGTCACATTATGCTATATAAGAAATGAGAACTTCCTCCATGAAATGCGTAACAGCACAACTTTAATAGCGCAATCTGCTGCAGAATGAAAAAAGCCCTTAAAGAGTGTGTTTTGATTAGATGAATATGGGTTATTGAAGGAGGTTTTGAAAAAGTTGCTGTCTCTCTGCTTGGAAGGAAGGTGCTGCTACACTGTGTGTGGATGTTATGACCTGCACCTTCTTTTTGTGCACTTCTGTTTGACAGTGTGCTGCAGTGCATGGCTGCCCTTGTTTACATAGTTAATAGCTGCTTATATTCTGGGCAGCAAGCCGCCAATTTGACCATCCTTTTTGCGGCTCGGTCCGCAGATTTATACAGAAGCCGGTAAATTGGGGGTCTGTCCTGGTCCGCCAATTTGCCACCTCGGAGGGTAACATTACACTTTTATCCAACTCCATTCCGATCTAAATCTGAGACGTCGTTATGCTGGAAATTGCGTGAGCTGGGCGGAGGTGTGGATGACCTGCACTGTCGTGCGACCCACAGCTGAGGAGTTCTAAAACCAGGAAACAGCTGATCACAGCAGTCAGTCCATCACTTCACGTAATCCACGGACCTAAAGATGAGCAACTGGACAGCCGCTGGGATCCAGGAGATGCAGCGTCTCCTCGGTCTCTGAAGCTGTTTTCGCTGTTAGCTTGTTGTTGTAGCGGCTAGCTAGGAACGGTCGCTACTTTCAAATTAAAAGCCCCCCGCAAAGAACCCAGTTCTAAACTCCAATGGGGTGCAATGTCAAGCTCTTATTTTGTAGACAACTTCCTTGTCTTTCTTTCCCCAAGCTTGCTGCAACGCTGTGAACAGTGCAGCATCAGTGTATTATCAGCGTAGTACAGTGCAGCATCAGTGTATTAACAGCGTAGTACAGTGCAGCATCAGTGTATTATCAGTATAGTACAGTGCAGCATCAGTGTATTAACAGCGTAGTACAGTGCAGCATCAGTGTATTATCAGCGTAGTACAGTGCAGCGTCAGTGTATTATCAGCGTAGTACAGTGCAGCGTCAGTGTATTATCAGCGTAGTACAGTGCAGCATCAGTGTATTATCAGCGTAGTACAGTGAAGCGTCAGTGTATTATCAGTGTAGTACAGTGCAGCGTCAGTGTATTATCAGTGTAGTACAGTGAAGCATCAGTGTATTATCAGCGTAGTACAGTGCAGCATCAGTGTATTATCAGCGTAGTACAGTGCAGCATCAGTGTAGTACAGTGCAGCATCAGTGTATTATCAGCGTAGTACAGTGCAGCATCAGTGTAGTACAGTGCAGCATCAGTGTATTATCAGCGTAGTACAGTGCAGCATCAGTGTATTATCAGCGTAGTACAGTGCAGCATC
>CAEMYA010000222.1:60948-71287 GCA_903131615.1 Diplodus sargus | reverse complement strand
CAGCTTATAAACTTATCGCTAGCTAGCTCTCACGTTAGCTCTCTCGCGTCGCTGTGTTCGTTGGTCCGAGCACGTAAAACACTGCCAAACAACTGAAAAAAGTGTTGGATTCGTGCGCGGCTGTCAAGTGTAGGCAGCGTGCAGTGATACGAATCGAGAGAAAATAGCACCAAGCGATTATGAGGTCTGATTTTTTCGTGGACAACGGTTTTGTGATGCAAATTAATCACTCTTTTGAACACATTTGTTTTGAGAAGAAAAAAGGCTTTATTTTCGTGACCCCAGACAACTTGCCGGACTACTTTCGTCAGCACCAAAGCCGGGCGAGAACTCGGCGCACAGGACACTGTCGGGGGTAAGTCAGTGTTGATGCACGACACTACTGACGGGGATGCCATACAGATTCATATCAAAAAACCCGAACTATCCCTTTAAGCACAGGCTCTTTCTTTTATACTTAATGTTTTACTCTCTTCAAGACATCACTCTTGAGAAGTTGCTAACGCCTTATTTTTCATATTCAAATTTTTAGGTTTCTTCCAGAACTAAGTTCTGTTTTATCAAGTCAAGTACCGTGACCCAACTTAAAGAAAGTGAACTTAAATTCAATCGTATTAAGTTAACCAAGGATAACCCGATCAGCCAATTAAGCATCCTTTAGTTATTTTAGTGAATAATTTAAATGAGTTCATCAGTCAGAGCTTAAGAACCACCACATCAAGATCATCATCTTCATCAGTTCATTAATTTTTTCACTCTGAACTATTTAGTCAAATAAATATATTCAACCGTTTGTCGTTGTCTGTGGATGTTTGTTTAACTGTGGAGAACTAATGATAACTGTGTGCAGAAGTCACTACTCCAGTTATGAGATTGAATAAATTGATTTGAAATTGATTAGTATTAACTGATATTGATTTATTTAACCTTTGATTAATTTCCTCCAGATTAGTCAAAGAGATAGAAGAACGGAGGTAGTGCCCTATTCACGAGAGCTTTATTAATCTCAAGTGATTAATAAATCCAATGTATAACCCTCCACCAGCTGGGTGAGCATGTTTAACTGACTTGCTCCCTCTACTGGCAGGTGTGGTGTGGGTCCAGGTGTGGTACCTTCTCTCTGGTGACACAGTTCGTGGTAGTGTTGCCTCAGTTTGGTGACCAGCTGAGCTCTCTGCAGCTCGATCTCAGGGTGGGGGGGCAGGTGGTTGGTGGGAGGACGCTCTCTGATGACAGCGTTGGTCTGGATGTCCAGATCCCAGTAGATCCTGGAAACAAGACAGATTTCAATTTCTCCTTTCACCAACACACCAGGTAAACATGAGTGACAGAAGAGGAGCTGAACAACAGACTGTTCAACCTGCTGCTAAGACACATGCTAAAGATGCTAAATGAGGGGGCGTGGCACAGATTTATACAGAAAAACTAGGTACTCACACAGCTGGCCTATATGGAGCGGGGGCGGGGCTGGGGGTAGTGGGCGTGGCTGGTGGGGCCTGTTTGTCCTCAGGGGCAGAGGTCCAGGGTTTGACCCCAGGTGTACTGGGAGAAATGGGCGTGGTGGGCTCCACCTGTAAAAACACACACACGCACTTTGTAAGTCGCTTTGGACAAAGAGTTTGCTAAATGCCCTAAATGTTATTGAGTTCAGTCATAGCCGTTTACCTTTGCGCGTTTGAAGCTGTTAGGCCCCGCCCCCTGCTCCTCTGAGCTCCTCCTCTTCCTCTGGCCATTACCAAGGTTACCGTCTCCACCCTCTGCTGGAGCTGCATTTAGGCCTAAAGGATCAGACTGCAGACAGACAGACAGGTAGAGACAAACTGTTTAATCATTTAGACAAAAAAGCTGAATGAGGTGAAACACAAGCGGTGCTCTATTCAATCTGATGCTCCACTGACTCAATATGGAAAGTTTGTTGTGAACTGACGCTATGCAAATATTGATTGATTGACAGACAAAGTCAGATGGTGACATCACTCACAATGACATCATGCTGTCCCAGCACTGGCACCTCCCACAGGCTCTGATTGGTGAATCTGTTGAAATAATACGGTCGGTTCTCCCTACGAGACCAGCACTTAGACCATCCAGCCTGGACCAGTTCATCTGAGAGACAGACAGGCAGAGAGGCAGAGAGACAGACAGGCAGGTCAGAGACAGACAGGCAGGTCAGAGACAGACAGGCAGAGAGACAGACAGGCAGGTCAGAGACAGACAGGCAGACAGGCAAAAGGTGTACCTGGGAGCTCAGGTGGTTTGGAGGTGCTGGACGGAGAAAGGGGCGGTCCCTGAGAGGAGGCGGGGACAGAGGGAGACGGCATCATGGCCGCCTCCCCCTTCACCGATCCCTGACTGTCATTGGACATCTCAGCTGCTCGTTAGAATGACATCGACCTGCCTGTAGAGGAAGACACACCTTAACTTTCAAAATAAAACAGTGGCGCTGTGTTTACAACAGCAGATGTCAGGCATGTTTGATTCCTGTGAACGCGTGACGTGATGCAACAGGTCAACATATATCTTGATGTTCATTATTTTAAAAACTTTGTCTCATTCAAACACACAGAAGCTCCAAATAAACTCATTTCTGTGTGTTCATCAATGAATCAACAGAGTTCAGACTCAACGTCCTCACACGTTTGACTTTCTGCTGACTCATTTCGTCTGTCTGTGGTTTCATCTGAGTGTCTTTATACTGAGATAAACACGGATCTTTTTAGATAAGTTTCCTTTATATTCTAACTGTTTGCAATTAATCATTATTTTCATAATAAATTAATCAGCTGATCTCTTTGGTGGTTAACTGATCAATAAGTCTATAAAGTGACACTGAAGAAACCTGAACTGGGACATTTCTGGCCTTTCTGCCCATCAATGGATCATCAGGTCTCATCAGTGAGCCGGAGGAACAGCTGGTTCTTCTACCTGCTGACAGCTGTTCGTCTCCGAGACAGTTATCATGTTATCATTTCTTTGTTCAATGACAGAAGTCCGATGGGTTTAATGAGAAAGTCTGTTGTGGCATTCAATGACATCTGCTTATAATTATTGTTACACCTTAAACTACAAACACTGATCAATTTGTTGACTGACAGAAGCTTTTTGTTAAAATCACCAATCAATTTCCCAAACAAAGTTAACAAACATCTTCTCTCTCCAAATTCTCACTTTGTTTTTCTTTCACATTAATCTGAATCTGTGTGACGTCAGCTTGGACTGATGGACGTGTTATTGACGGACTGATCAATAGCCCGCAGATGACCCGACACTGACAGAATTGCTCTGAAGTTGAGGTGTGCGGGTCGGACAGATGTGTGTCAGCGGGAAACGGTGGAGCTTCAGCCCGGTGACGACACGCAGCTCCGGCCCGAGCTGTTGATCACGAGCCGTCTGAATGTGGCGGTTTGAAGGCGGGTGGCGGCAAACGGAACAATAACATCACAGTTTTCATCTGATCACAACGATCGACGAGCAGCAGTCACGGCCGTGTTTTGTGTCTCATGGAGATTAAATGTTCGGCTCAATACGTGAAATTAATTCTTCATGTTTTCGTTTTCATACGCAGAAAGCAGCGCTATGGTTACACGCATGCGCATGGCAGGCTTTCCAAACAAACACGGAGGAGGAGAAGAGGAGGGGGGGAGCGAGGGGGGAGGACAACAAAAAGCTGCGGCTGCTCCTCCGGAGCCCGAGCAGAAGACACGGACACAGCGGCTGATGGTACCGATCTACAGCTGGCCCAAACCAGGCTAAAGTGGTTTAAAAACACCGAAAGGCTAACGAGCCGCCTTTAGAGCCCGTCATTAACGGCCATTTTGCGCGGCCCACTCGGTCTCCGCTCAGAGCGACAGCTGCTGTTTAGGCGCCACTTCTCAGACAAGATGGCGGACACGCCCCTGCCACAGCGCTGCGCCGTTTGCACAATATTTATGCCCTTTACTGCAAATTCAGCCGCCATGTGCGCCATTAGGCCGGTTCATCTGAAGGCCGAAACCTTCCGCAGTGTATCGGTGCCGTCGGCGCGGCTCTGCGGGGCCGCCTGACCTTACCTTAACCGATTAAGTTGCGGAGAGTCGTAGGTTTTGTCCGTTTGTCTCGGGTCCTCCGCTCCGCTCCCTCCCCGCCTGCTCAGACATCTTTACAGGGACTCGGGGTGAGTCACTGCGCATGCGCAGCGTCTGCCACGCTTCCTGTTTGGAGATGTCCGTAACACGCCGCCATGTTGAAAAGGTCAAAGAAGCTGAGAACATGTCAGGTGTTCGATAACATTACTGATCAAATCATCACCAAATTCCA
The DNA here is from genome assembly GCA_903131615.1 of Diplodus sargus. NCBI lineage: Eukaryota > Metazoa > Chordata > Actinopteri > Spariformes > Sparidae > Diplodus > Diplodus sargus. The sequence goes on along the minus strand of CAEMYA010000222.1, from coordinate 66,991 downwards.
ATAAATGTCTGGATTTATGTTAAAGGGAGACTTACTCAAATTTAATGTCAAAATGTTTCAATACGATTCGGGAAACAATAATCAAAAGATCAAAGTTTATGCTGATAATGTAAGAGAGATGAATGATGTATTAAATATTCCTGTTCCAAGTAATGAAGATAAACTGACATCACACCCATTCAGAGAAACATTAGATCTTTTGTTCCAAACAGAATCAAAGTGAGCGTTCATAGCCAGATGGAGGAAAAGGGTTACTGTGGATCGTACTGCTGTTTACGGAATGCACTCATTCATTTTATTTCCTCCATTTTCCCAAGATAACGGATAATTTGCTCGAGATATCGAAACTTTGTTTTCCCGAGATAATGATATAATTAATTTGAGATCTTGAGTAAACAAAACGATAGTGTAGTATATTAAATCACTGCAGGAAACATCATTCAGTGTAGTAATGTCATCGATCGCTGCGTCACATATCTCTTCAATCAAGGCCTGACAGGCTGAAACAGCATCATTGCTATTACAGATAATATACACACTAGTGTGCGTAATCTAAAAAGACAGTTAGCAAGGCTTCGGCTATATCGGCGGCGCAATCTAAGTGAGCCTGATGTCGTCGTTAACGACACAGCTGACCAGCTGCGAGGTCCCGGCGTCTCCATGGAGACCAGATGCCCGGGACCTTGTAGCCGGTCAGCTATGTAGTTATGTAGCTATTACGCACACTTATGTGTATATTATCTGTTAACCCATCGGTCAGCATGCCATGCCACTTGTGTGTGAAGGAAATCTCCGGCCTATCATATCACAGTCATTATCTTGAGATCCCGAGAAAATTATCCCGTTATCTTGGGAAAACGGCAGTTGTTATTTCGAGATAATCACTCGAAATCTCGAGAAATCAAATGAAATTAACTCGTTATCTCGGGAAAACGGAAGAAATAAAATGTATGAACGCATGGCCCTTTAGGGCTTCCGTAGAAGCTGCTAGTTTATTTAATTAATTAATTTTTAATTGTGTATTAATCCTCCTTGTACATCTTATTACCTGTACATCAATTGTTCCATGTTGTTTATATTTTGTCTTTAATGTGTTAATAAAGTTTGATTAAAAAAAAACAAAAAAAAAAACGCAGAACCAATACATTTGATTTAGAAAGCCCGTCACCAAGCACAGAATTCTTTCTTCTGGCAGAACCGATGCGTAAAGATACATATCATCTCATTGGTGCTGCTCAGAGATGACAGGAAACAGGAGGAGACCGGGGGGGGCGTATATATAATATAATATATATATAATATAATATATAAATAATAATATATATATAATATATATATAATATAATATATAAATAATAATATATATATAATATATATATAATATAATATATAAAATATATAAAATCTTCCAAAATGTAATTTGCTGAGAATTTGTCATCGACTTCATCTCAACTATCTTTTCTTTGATTTCTTTATTCATAAATTTCAATAAAAAACTTTGAAGACCAGTTTGATTCCAACAGTTTCCTGTGATTGTTCAAACATCTGGACTCTGGTTGAGAGACAGTGTGTTCAGAGGCTCAGGGTTCTGACCCGTGGCCTCATCATCATGCTGTCCCGCCTATAAACCATGAAAAAGGCCAATCGAACAATAAACCGTGTGTATGCACACAGTGGGGTCCAACAGAAGCGGCACCACTTCACACCCAGAAGTTGTGATTTCTGAAACCAACCTGACGGTCCAAACTGACCCATGTGGCCAAAGATTCTGGAGGGAAGTGAAACTGGCCTGTGAGGGTGAACTGAAGCAGGTAGATAGTATCATCATTCTTTTTTTTCTTTTCTTTTTTTTCTAAAGATTTTTTTTAGGAATAGACACCTTTATTTAGACAGTGGATAGATTTGTGAAATAGGAGAGAGAGGTGTGACACGCAGCAAAGGTCCGCTGGCCGGGATTCCAACCAGGGTTCACTGCGTTTGTGGCATGCGCGAGTTTTAGAAATGAAACAGTATAAACATTCAGATGTTTCATGCAGGTTGAGATATCATGCTTTTATAAATAACTGGTTTGGTTTAATTACAGCTGTTTTATTCTTCTTTTAAACTTAAGCCTCCACATCTGTAGACATCTGTTATAAACCAATACATCTTTATTTGCATATTCATGACATGTAAATATTTACATATGCAAGATTTTTTTTTCAAAGGTTTAATTCATGTTATAGAACCCCACAGGTCTTTTCTTCAGCTCATCAGTACGTGTGATCAACCTGTAATGTGTTGATATCGTTATATTAAAGGTGTTTACAGACACAAAGGTAATGTGCACTGACGAGCCACCAACACAGCACAGGTAGACCAGCTAACGATACAGCTAACAGGGTCACGTCAGAGGTCACCTGTCAGGTGTCAGAGGTCAGAGGTGACGGGGCGCTCATGCTGCAGGAGCAGGTCGACGGCGGCCTCCACGTCCTCCACCACGTGACTCGGCTCCACCAGGTCCGGCTCCAGGACCAGATCTCTGTGACCGTGAAACACTGTCTCTGTGACTGTGCTGCTCTGGTCACTAGGCAACGGAGAGTGGGGGTTATAGACACCGGTGCACACCTGGGGACAGGTAGAGCAGCTCTGTGTTAAGACTGGTTATTATTACAGGGTCAGGGTGAACAGACCAGCAGTCAGTTTGTGTAATTATCAACTATTTGGAGGAAATATCCTTTCAAATCTCAACCACAGAGACATTAATTCTGTCCTGGCTCGTTAACGCTGTCCTGACTCGTTAATTCTGTCCTGACTCGTTAACGCTGTCCTGACTCGTTAATTCTGTCCTGACTCGTTAACTCTGTCCTGACTCGTTAACGCTGTCCTGACTTGTTAATTCTGTCCTGACTCGTTAACTCTGTCCTGACTCGTTAACTCTGGCCTGACTCGTTAACTCTGTCCTGACTCGTTAACCTACCAGTATGGAGTGACACTGAGCAGCATCAGACATCAGCTCCTCCTCCGGCACCACCATCGTCACCTGACTGCCTGTTCCTTGGCCAACACGCTTGGTAGTGGTTGTCATGGCAGTGTGCTGCTGAGCCAGGTAGCGGTTGTACAGGTTAGCACCGTAGATATCTGTCATGAGGTTGTCGCTAGGCAACAAGAAGAAAACAGGTGATTATCCCATGGTACTGTTATAGAGAGGTTGAGCACCTGACTGTGAACGTGGTGTTGCAGATGGTCTGGTGGTGTTGTGGATGGTCTGGTGGTGTTGTGGATGGTCTGGTGGTGTTGCAGATGGTCTGGTGGTGTTGCGGATGGTCTGGTGGTGTTGCGGATGGTCTGGTGGTGTTGTGGATGGTCTGGTGGTGTTGTGGATGGTCTGGTGGTGCGGATGGTCTGGTGGTGTTGCGGATGGTCTGGTGGTGTTGCAGATGGTCTGGTGGTGTTGTGGATGGATGGTCTGGTGGTGCGGATGGTCTGGTGGTCTGGTGGTGTTGTGGATGGTCTGGTGGTGCGGATGGTGGTGTTGTGGATGGATGGTCTGGTGGTGCGGATGGTCTGGTGGTGTTGTGGATGGTCTGGTGGTGTTGCAGATGGTCTGGTGGTGTTGCAGATGGTCTGGTGGTGTTGTGGATGGTCTGGTGGTGGTGCGGATGGTCTGGTGGTGTTGTGGATGGATGGTCTGGTGTGAGTGTGGATGGTCTGGTGGTGTTGTGGATGGATGGTCTGGTGTGAGTGTGGATAGTCTGGTGGTGGTGTGGATGGTCTGGTTACCCGACAGTGTAGATGGTGGTTAGCTTGTGGTTGTGATTCTGCAGCCTCAGTAGACGCTCAGCGTACTGGTATGTCAGCAGACTTGGTTTTCCAAGAAGCGCCTGGTACTGAAGCTCTCGACCCGTCAGCTTCTTATAGACAGACTCCAGACACAGCATGAACATCCCGTGACCAAACCTACAGCAACACAGCAGGGTCAAAACAGATCATCGTGACCACCTGGAGGAGCATCCTGTCTGGAGGGGGGGTGTGATTCTTCCGAACAGAATCAAACATTCCTTTACTGATCAGTTATTGATGTATTCACACAGAGCCACACCCTCTACCTGAGACCTAACAGGAAGTGGTGTGTTGGTTACCGTGGTGACGGGGCCTCTGCCATCCACATCAGGTCCATGTTACAGGCAAGCACTGGCAGCTGTGCCGACAGCTGAGTGTCGTACTCGCAACCTGGACTCCCGTTGGTCAGGAGTACGTCAATCAGCAGCTGCAGGTTGGTCTCCCATCTTATTGGCTCCCCGAACAAGATGATTGCTACGGCAACACAGGAAGGCAGTAACAAAATATCATCAAAATAACAGCAGGTCAACTAAAAAACGATATGAACATTTAATGTTGATTTTCAAACTAAATTTATTTTTGTACTTCTTTCACATGTTAATATCTTGTTTACAAAGTCATGTGTTACCTTCTATTCTGGGAAGAGTCTGCAGAGGGGACGACTGAAAACGAGCAAACACACAAATATCATCAGATATCAAAACAAACCTGCTGCTCGCTGAAGGATTGGTGAAGCCTCAAACAGACACATTAAAACTAGTTTGGTCACTTTGGCTCAGAATGAAGGTGAACCGGTTCTGTTATAAACAGAGCTGTAAATGAAGCCAGCTAAACTAGCTGACAGGTTAACAATGCTAATTACAAAACACCTCCGTGATTATCTAAATGAGACAAAAACATTCTACTAATCATAAACACAACGCGTACTGGAGATGTGACCCACATACTGTAGAGTCAACACCTGAGGATACACAGCACACAGAGATACGTTCATTACACCTGATGCTACACTGACGTCCTGTTTACAGTTGTAATAACAGTTGTATAAATTAGATAAAGATTTGAAAGCAGCAAATGTTTTTGGTCTCTGTCGTAAAAACTACTTGTGCGCATGCGCTGGTGAAACAACATGATTGGGCTATAAGTTTCCCGGTTCGGCTGTGACAACGCAGGTGATTGGCTGGTGGTGAAAGGGGCGGGATATCCGCCACCTTTGGCGTCGCAGATTTCCCCTTTCAAAATGATCAGAGTGATCTGTCTCTACAAAAGTAGAATGTCTCTGGTATTTGTTTAAAACTAGTGAGTTAGAGGACGAGCTGCTGCATCTCAGAGTCCTGACATCACCTGAGGTCACCTGCCACAGGTCAGGCACTCACAGGTAGTTCTGGTCTCCTGTTGTGGTCCACCATGTCCAGCAGGGGGTGATGTTCTCTGAGGGTCTCGACGGTCACGACCTTCTGAAAACCCAGACTGATGACGAGGTCAAGACTTCAAACACACACTGTTCAGTTTGTAAAACACACACATCATACAACACAAGTGTCAATCGTTGTTGTTCTATTTACACGGTGTGTTCGCCTCTCTCTGAATACACAGTACCCATGATCCTTGGCTGTTGTTGCTATGGAGACAAAGGCAGTCAGAGGTCAGGTGTGAAGGATACGTGTTGGCGATGTCTGTGACCGGACCCTGTCCAGACACCAGGACACATTTATCATGGAAACTCTTCAACATCTGCAAAGGACTGTGGGACAGAACGACCTGCTCCGGGGAGATCTTCAGAGAGACAGAGAGAGAGAGAGAGAGAGAGACAGGTCACATGACTACAGTCACACAGACGACACACTGTCCTCCACCTGTCTGTCCTCCACCTGTCTGTCCTCCACTTTTCTGTGCTTCACCTGTGTGTTCTCTACCTGTCTGTCCTACCTGGACGTCCAGCAGGTGAGACAGCTGCTGGGCCTTGTGATGTCTCTGACAGCTTCCAGCGTTTGTGACGAAGACAACAGGAAACAAGAAGTTATTGTTTTGGTCCACAAGCTTCCGAAACGCTCGGCGAGCGGCCGGAATCACAGATCCACCGCGAAGCAGAACGCCATCCACATCAAAGAGGACGCCCGCCTGAGGGAGACGGACAGGTCAGTCACTGACGTATATATTTATATATATGTATATATATATGTGTGTATATACAGACATGTATATATATATATATATATAT
>CAEMYA010000221.1:138332-150487 GCA_903131615.1 Diplodus sargus | reverse complement strand
CAGTAAACTTCCTCAGCCCTAAATTTGAACCCGGGTCCACTGCATATGTGGCATGCACTCTAACCACTCGACTACAGGTAGAGCTAAGACACTGCCTTCTGTTGTCACTGTGAAGGCAGGAAGGCAGCGCATGATAGGGGATGATGGAAGTGGAATGCCACAGATTTAGATAGGTAGTGGAGTGCAGCCAGATGTGATTCTTCCTTTTGGAAAGGAACAGCGGTCAAGTGACCAGGTTTGACGAGCGTCCTGCAGTAGCTGTGTTTAACCAAAGAACTCACTCAGTCGTTTCATATCGCAGGGGAAGCCACTTCGTTCATTGCGGAAAAGTTGGGCAGAATCACAACTACACACATCTTATTTAGTGCAACATTGACAGGGCAGACACAACACGAAAATGGCATTCTTAGCAAATTGGCTTATTTGAAAATTGTGTGCTGTGGCTTACTACCACTGTCTTATCCATTATGTGGCTCAAACCATTACTCTTCACATATGCCCTGTTGTAATGTGCAATTTACACAAAACTACCTGTAAATGCCATGTACATCTGACTATGAGTGTCATCACTGCACATAAATGAGTGTAGAATAATGCTTCACTTGCCTTCTTTCAAAAATGTATTTATGGCTGTCTATCAGTGTCAAGCTTTTGATCGAAGTTCTGCTTTGTTTGCTAGTTTTTATTCCATAAAGAAGTGTGCAGCCAAATTTTGCAGTTTCAATAAAATCTGATAAATATGAGGCTGACTTCCTGCAATGGAATGGAATTATTCAGAGGTTATTCAGATAGCATACATGTGCCTTGAGAGAAAACAATGTCATCTAGTGGCGACTTGCATCATGTACACCATAAATTCATGTGCTTCTAATCAAAATTGACCACTTCCTGTTGGACTGAGAGTGTGGGTGTAAATGAGTCATTTGTGCGTCTTGTCATAACACACATGCGTGCCAACTTTCATTCATGTACATGCATGTAGGGCGCCAAAATTGACTGAGATAAACCTTACTTCATGTTTCCAGTGGGTGTAAAGTGGGTGGCGCTATGGATATGACACAGTATTGATGCACAGATGTATTCATGGCGACTCCCTCTAGATTCCCTCTAGATTTGGCCGAGCTAGGAAATAGTATGAAGGAGTTATCAGGACTTGATGTTTCATGAAGAAGGACTGTTATGGCAGGCTCCGCAACTACCAGCATGTATGACGTAGGATAAACATTTCCATAACTTTTCATCTTCAAGGTAAGAGGATGCTACTGAGAGACTTTGAAGTTGATGGTGTTACATCTGTAGGAGGAGATATTTTATGTACGAAGATTAGTATAATTCAAAATGGCGGCCAAAAGCAAAATGGCAGACTAAGTATTGATGCTGAGATTTGTTCGGGCAGACAGCCTCTACAGTTACGAGCAGTTTGGTGTGGATAGGAAATGATATGTTGAAGTTATACAGCCTCGATGCTTGACGGCGTGAGGACAAAATGGTTTCCACTTCACCGCCCACTAAACTTTGGCGCAGCTGAAAGATTTCTATAACTTTTGTTCTTCGAGGCATGAAGAAAATTACTGAGTTAATTTGAAGACTGTGGTGTTTAAGCTGTAGGACAAGATAATTTCAAAGTAGGCATGAATTTGTCAAAAACGCCGCCAAATTTCAAAATAGCTGACTTCCTGTTGGACTGAGAGTATACATCCAAATGGGTTTTTTGTGCGTCTGTTCATGATGAATGTCCGTACCAATTTTCGTCCTACTATGTTACAAGTAGGAGGCGGGGCATCACAATAGGTGGCGCTACAGAGCCCACACGTCACGGCCACGCCCCATGACTACACAGGTCTCATCAGGGCAACTCCTTCTGCATTCCTGAGCGATTTGGCCAAAATAGGGCATTGTATGAAGAAGTGATGAGGACACGATGCTTTATGGCGAAGGATTAGAATTGACCACTCCAATGCGGCCAGCAGGTATGATGCAGGATAAAGATTTCCATACGTTTTCATCTTCAAGGTCAGAGGATGCTACTGAGTGACTTTGAAGTCGGTGGTGTTACATCTGTAGGAGGAGATAATTTAAGTACGAAGATTGGCAATATTTCAAAATGGCGGCCAAAAGCAAAATGGCAGACTAAGTATTGATGCTGAGATTTATTCAAGGAGACAGCCTCTACAGTTACTAGCAGTTTGGTGTGGATAGGAAATTGTATGTTGAAGTTATAAAGCCTCGATGCTTGACGGCGTGAGGAAAAAATAGTTTCCACCGCACCGCCCACTAAAGTTTGGCGCAGCTGAATGATTTCCATAACTTTTGTTCTTCAAGGCATGAAGAAAATTACTGAGTTAATTTGAAGACTGTGGTGTTTAAGCTCTAGGACAAGATAATTTTCAAAGTAGGCATGAATTGAACATAAACGCCGCCAAACATCTAAATGGCTGCCTTACTGTTGGAGTGACAGTATGGTCCCCCCAGACTTTTTTGTGCGTCTGCTCATGAGGAATCTGCGTATTCAATTTCGTTCTTCTACGCACTTGTGGGAGGCGGGGATGAACATTAGGGGGCGCTACAGAGCCCACAGGTCACGACCATGCCGAATGACAATGCAGGATCGCAATTTTCGCCAGATGTAACTTATATTCCTAATTTGGTGAGTTTTTGGGTATGTTCAGGCATCCAAAACTGCAGTCAAACTTGGAGAAGAAAATTTCTTTCCTTCCAATAACAATAGGGCCCGAGCAGGTAAACAATAGGGACCTCGCAGGTCTACCTGCTCGGGCCCTAATAATCATTTTAAAAACAATAGGGACCTCACAGGTCGAGACCTGCTCGGGCCCTAATAAGCAGCTGAAATGCTTTAACATCCATTCTGTGTAGACTCAGAGGAGAATAAACACCAGTCTCACATAGTTATCAACTCAAAAAACATGCGTTACTGTCCGGGCTAAGACCTCTCATTAGCACAGAAAAAAGAAACTACCCACAGTTATGGGTGTTTGAATGGTGTAGGCAAGTATGGATATAAAACTGTGAGATTGAAGTACAGTCCGATGCATTGATCAATAAAGGGTAATCATTGATCTGACATTTTCATCTTAAATCAGCTGCTGCACTTGTCAAGATGATATGTATTGAATGCTTGCATGGCACTGCTGATCTAATAAACATGAGTCTATAACTAATAAGAGGGCACAACCTTCTTGTTTTCTCGTGATAATGGGTTAATTCCCAGAGGAACATTTTACTGCTCAAAGCTCAATGAAAGTTCTCCTTTCAGTCTTGTTGTCGTCTTTTTTGGTCTCAAACATTTCTCATTTGTTTCTCCTAAAATTCCTTCCAAATTTCACTGTGAGCTTGATGAGATCTCCTTTGAAACTTACTTAAACCATTTCTCATTTTTATACTTGTTTTTTTTTTGTAAGCAGCTTTGAGCTGTGTTCAGCACATTCTGTGCCAGTTTGTGCCAGTCTATGTGTCATGTACTCACGGCCTCGGTGTGCACTGGGTGCACAGCGAAGAGCAGTGCCGTGACGAAGGCCAGGCGGCAGTCTTCAAACGCACAACGTTCACACGTGTGCATGAGCAGGCAGGTTACAGCACAGTGCAAACACAGGTTGACGATGTGGAAATAGATAGCCGTCATGCCGTGCAGCAGGATGTTCAACCTGACGGACAGACAAAGAAAAATATTTAACACTGTTGGACCTGTGTCATTCATTTTCCCATGAAGCCTAACCATATGAAAACAAAAAAAAAGGGTCAACCTTATCAAAACCAATCTCTCAGCTACATACTGCTGTGGATTTACTAAGGGAATATCTAAAGTAAATTACCTTTTACATTTGCTGGATTAAGTGATTGTTTTATAATCATGAACAGAATCTCAATCCATTTTCCGCAGTGCCATGAATCTCAAATAAAAAGAGCATGAAAAATGTTGGATTCCGACATCAAATCACACCCTGCTTAAGATCTTCCAGCAGCTAATCCCTCAATGAGGAATAGCCGTGAAAAATGCAATTTTCACCTATAATGAACAACCTGATAGCAGCAGTACTGTGGTTCAGGTTCCAGCTTCCGATAGTGTCAGTATCTCAAGATGATTTTCTCTTCTCTTAACACTACTGAATGGAAAAAATGGTGGAAGCTTTACGTATTCATATAGTCTACCTCTAAGGTAACTCTCACAACTGAACTCCTTATCTCTGATTGTAATTAGTTCTAATAGTCTCCACTATGAGCCCTCACCCAGTCCATTAAGTGATGAAATAGACTCTGGCCTCCACTGTCCCTCTTCTATTATTAATTCAATGAGTATGACTGATAAAACCTGCTTGAGCTTGCAGAAAGAGCCTTAACCCTCACCATTATCTCACTGTGACCTTAGTTGATGCTGATCTGCCTTCAGAGCTGACACTGCGATGAAAGGCCATGGATGAATTTACCAGAAGGCCCGGTCAGGGTACCGACCCATCCACAGAGTGAAGGCTTCAGAGGAATTTAAATGTCTCCTTTTAAGGCATTTCAGCTGATGTGCTTATCCATAGAGACTTACAATGAGGGAGCAGGTCGGGGTTCAGTGTCATGTTTCAGGACATTTAGACAGGAAGCATAGCTGCTGAAGGAATCTAATCTGTGACCTTTGTGTAATGTGCTGCCTGTATAACCACTATTCGAATAAACGAGTAACAATAAGCTTGATCCACAACCCTACATGATGCCACATAAAAATATGTTATTATGGTTATTATTCTGAATGATTTCTGAACTGATTCAGTCCACATCATTTTGAAAGACAAAATAACACATACTTTCTCTTATCAATTTTTTTCCCCTCCTAAACAATAAAATTAATGCACTGTTGCTCTGTTCAGTTCAGCAACAGCCTTTTTCTCCCTGAAGCTTACAGTGGCAATTTACTACTTACTACAAACTGACTACTTAGTCAAAGTCAAGTCAAATTTATTTATATAGCACATTTCATACGGCAAGCATACTTAGAACATAGATATAACACATTTAATCAGTTAAAGCCCAATACATGACTGATAAACTTTTACTAAGCTTTCTTTGTTGCATTACTAAGATAAATACTTACAACAAAGGGTTCTTTTACCTTATAAAAAGGGACTGTTCTCGTTTTAGATTTAACAAAATAAAGGTAAACAATGAATAACTTAGTAAAACTCAATAATTGTGTTTGTAATGCTGTTATAAACAATTGTTTGTGGGTCAGTGACAAATAAGAGTTTGCATTATGAGCAATTCAAAAATGTTTTAATTAATAGTTTTAAAAGCTTGCATCAGGTTTACAAACATTTATATTTTGTATTTCTGTTGGTTTCATGTAATTTCAAATAGCCTTTGAACCATTTTTTACAAAAGGAAAGACAGATAGACAGAAAAGTCAAGTGGTGTAACCACAAAGGAGAAATATTAAATATCTATTTCCACCTAGAGTGTATGCAAGTATGATTATGAAAACAGTTACTTAATTTTAATATATTGGTTAAAAATAGATATGATTAGGATTATTTTAAAATAACATTTTAATGCTTATTTACAATATAGACCAGGACAAATGCTGTAAAACCCTTGGCTTTTTCTAAATAACATTTGACAAATTATGTATAAACTGTTGAAAATATGGTAGTACATTGCAATAGAGGATTACATCTTATTCCACATGAATTTTCCTGTAAATTATAATATTTTTATGAAAAATACTGGTAACACCAATTGACAAAACCAGTTACACCACATGACCATGTTGCTTTTACAAGAGAAACTGGCACTACAAATCAAGCGTGACAATCAACAAGGTCAGTTGAATTTGTGCTTTTTATTATTTTGAATGAAGAAAATGTTTTTTCTATTGTTATTTAAGAATCAGTTTAGGAAACAAACATGGCAACAAAAATCATGTGAAAATCATGTTCATGTGGCAAGGGAAATGGTAGTGCTGTAACGATACACCAAACTCACGATTCGGTTTGTATCACGATTTTTGACCCACGATTCGATACAAACCTCAATTTTATTTTATTTTACTTTTTTTTATTAAACATCTTATTTATGTAATATTTCAATAACGTCTGTATATGATACTCTGATAGTTTCAGATGCGCAGTGTTGGAAACCTGCACCGGTGTGAATGGATGAGTCGGCTGCGCGTATGGAGGGCGTGTCGATCGTACAGTCTGTTAACTGCACAGGTCCCTCACTCAACTTAATAAAGAGAAATGTCCCACATAGCAACGTTACAGAACCAAACTAAGGTATTGTAGCACCTGTAATTGTCTTTGGCAACAAGGAAAACAATACTGCAACTGTGCTTGGAGAAGCGTCCGTCCTCCTGTCTGTCCTACCAACTCCTCCAAAAAACAGTGTCTGTCACGGGCAGAAATCTTTTACTCACCGGGTGTTTATGATGAAAAAAAATCTCTGCAACGGTCAGCCCTTCTGACCGAGACTTCAGTAAACTTTCCCCCAGAAAATAGCCTCTGTCCTTGCGAGTGACAGAGTCAGATAGCAACCTGTTTAATGATGGGAATTATGTAATTATGTAATTTAGAGCAGAAAACGTAACTTTGTCAGTTTCCTGGATGTTTGGTGGGTCAGGATCTCAATCACAACACATCAAAAACAACATCCATATGATTACAACTTATCTGAGGTTTTAGATTGACAGGGGGACACCGGGAAACACTTTGAAAACACACACGTCATCATCATGACCATGACCATTCAGTTTCGATACTGTATTGTTACAGCTCTAGTAAATGGCCCTTGCTGCAGTATCTGCATTGACTCTGCTCTGTGACAAGCCACTTTTTGATAATGGCATCTATCAGGGGGAAAGAGACTCCATTATACTACAATAATTATGAAACAATAGAAAGTTGATAAATGTTATTTTACAGATCTAAATTTTAATCTTTGACTAACATTTATCATATTATTGGAGTTTCAAGTCTTTTTAAAGCTGCTGTTCATTTTCAGCATTGTCACTGTTCATCCACTTGTGCTTCACTATGAAATTATATTATCTATAGATTAAAGTTGAAAATGAATGGAATACAAATATGTATTAATTATGTATTTAATATGTATTAAAGCTAAACATTTCAAAAATAATTAAGCCATGCAAAATAATTATTTTGTCCCAACTTTCCATAGCTTTGATGATAAAGTTGTGGATAAATTGCCACTTTTTTCTGCGAAATATAACACTTAACACTTAACACAAATAGTGAATAAGTTCACATTACATCTTTAATCAGCATCAACATTTTCTGATATTTGACAAAACCAGCTTCTAACCAAAAGGAATGCAATAAAAGTCAAATGGTGAAACTGGTTACACCCTTTGACTTTTCAATTAAAATTTGAATTCAACAGGCATTATGATGGACACCTATGTAAGCACATGGCCTTGATGTGAAGATTTCAAACACATTTTTCAAATAAATACTTATTTGTACAGTTATTGTGAATTATAAATGGTTTCCTAAGGTCATACCATTTGACATGTAACTCTAAGCACACCTGACCATACCCTAAAAATGTCAAATTATCAAGACTACAAAGCGCAGCAGTTAGGCTAATCAGGGGTCCTTCTTTGTGATATAATTTCCTGCCACATGGTCTTCTTACAGAAATGAACAAAATAGCTCCTTGAATGTTGATTATACCGCCTTGACAATTTAGGAAGTTGACTTGACAGACACAACTCCCCAAATTAGTTATAATATTCAGAACAATGGTGTTCCATTTATTCTATTCATTGTTAAACAAGACAAACGTAGGAATATCCCAAACTAGTTGATAATGTGTTTAATTGAGAATTTCAACTTGTTGAAGCAAGTTGGAGTATTTGGTACACAATTTTTATGGTTACACCACATTGACATTTTTACCATTATCCCCAGAATATTCTCTCAAAATTGATAAAATCCCGAAATTTTAGACTTGGTCTTCAAAAAGAGAATGTGTTCAAGTAATTTGTGAGTTTGTTTTCAAATGTTAGCCTTTTTAAATTTAACTAAACCATAGGAACACAAAAAAAATTGCGTCATGTCATTGACCCTTATAACAGCATTACGAACAAAACTGAGGCACCTGCATCTGTATGTCTTTGAACTGAGGCAGGAAGCAGGATGCACGAACAGGAAGTTGTCGGTCTAATCCTAAATTTTCAAATTATTGGCTCCATGACAGTTTGGGCTAAGCCAGTGACGGCATAGAGGAAAACATGACATAATGGTGGGATGTAAGACAAAGATGTCTTGGTTGGTATTTGGGGAAACAATTCAATCCATTCATCATCCCACAGAACACATCAAAAACAAACTGTATTTGAAGTAGATGAACAAACAGATGTGACAGCTTTTGTCACAGTATTTTCAACAATTCTGTCAGTTCATATTGAGTTGAGATTCCATGAGATTCCATTTTTGTTCAAACTGAGTACGACTATGAGTATTTTCATTTGTGTACTTGCCAATATCGAGTACTGATACAGATATTTCTACGGCAAAAATAACTATTAGGTTACAGATGCACTGAATTGGAAGACAGGATCTATTTTCTTCCCTGCTAGATACAAGAAATGATAATAAATATAAATAATCAGCATTTCACAGTAAAATTCAGTGTGATATTGAAGTAGCCTAGTAGTTGTATCAATGTCTGCAAGTAATCAAAAACTGACTGCCAAATCAAATAAAGTAAGAACATTTCGAAAACATTTCGACAAAATGTATTGCCACTTAACATTTCATTATAATGACTAATGCATTGCCCGTAAGAAAATATGTGTTCCTATAGAAAAGTTGGAGGTTAAGAGGCTTTTTCATTGATGGCCAAATGAGGCTGTGTTTGAAGGTGGGATGTCAGGGATATTTAGGTTTGTTGTGAAATCTGATATTCCAGGGTATAATTGGCCGTTTTTCACCATTTTTGATTTTGCCATTATATTTCACCTTAAAAACTATTTACCTGTTGTCATTATTTTCAACAAGACCTCACATGTGTGACTGTACTTTTTTTATTTTTTCATTATGACATTTAACAAACCATTTTTTTATTACTTATAATGCAAATATAAATTGTTGTTTGCTAAATATGTGCATATATTTTAAGAATATACAAAGTTATATGTAACTATTTACATTTAAATGCAGGAAATGCTCAGGTCTGCCTGAGCTCCTTCCAGCTGAATGAAGAGCTGCACTGCCTACTCCACATTCAGCTTCTACTCATTGTTTTGACTCATTAAACAAAAAGCCGACTCCACTACACAATAAACACACTACACCAAACACTACATAATACACTAACTATACACTCCAAACACGCTAAATGTCACAAATCTCTCAACTCTCAATATCGCTGTCTGTACACCGACCGTCGTTGCCTATCAATCATCCGCCGACGACCCTCCCACAACTTCCTGTTCCTCAACAACCAAAGTTGCTGCTTGGACACTTTTGTGACAAAAGCCTGTTTTTTACCGTTTCTTCTGCACCAGACACAAAGCAAACGTGACATCAATGTTCGTGAAAAAGCGTGGCAGACATTATTTACCCTAAGTCTGGTTTTGGACATGCCGGTGCATCCGGTCCGTCGACTCGGGAGGTGGGCCATGTGGGCTAGTAGCTACCAGCTAGCAGCTAGCTACACAGGAACAACCACAGATTATGATTCCACCTTGTTGTTCACGCGTCTACGCATCTCCTCAGACCCGAACAGACTCGGTTCTGACTCGTTTAGTCTCATTAATCCACAACAGTCTGTTTAGATGCACAGAACAGAGCGGGACTGAACCGCCAGCAAAATCCTGGTCTAGCTTGCGCCGCTGCAGGTATAAATCCGCTCTTCTCAGAAGCAAACTGACTCGGTCCGGTCTCGTTTAGTCTCATTAATCCACAACAGTCAGTTTAGATGCTGCACAGAACAGAATGGGACCGAACCGCCCGCTAACTCCCGGTCAGCTTGCGCCGCCGCAGGTCTTAATGTGTGTCGTAGGCTTGAAATTTGCAGTGATTGGCTCTGGTGCGCACGTGACTGTGGTGGCTCCGGTGGGCAATGCTCCCGAATTTGTAAAGCATTTATGAAATAATTTATTCACGGTATCTTGCAGTCCAAACAAATGCGAAGTTGCACACCACTTAACCAAACGGCAGCCATGTTGAAACTCTCAGGTCAGTCTGATCCTGATCCGCAGAGATATTTGAGGCACACACAGACAGACAGACAGAGATTCCTTGCTTTTATAGAGAGATATATAATTCTGTAGAAATGTATTATTTTCTTCTCTTTTTAAGGAAAAAAAGGGCTGTATTTTAAAACAGCTCTCAAAAAATTGTGCATCTTAGGTTTCAGCTACTGCACTCATGCACTCCTTGACAACCCCTACAT
This sequence comes from Diplodus sargus, assembly GCA_903131615.1. Lineage (NCBI taxonomy): Eukaryota > Metazoa > Chordata > Actinopteri > Spariformes > Sparidae > Diplodus > Diplodus sargus. Next base: position 140,068 of record CAEMYA010000221.1, on the reverse strand, counting down.
CAGTAAATGGCTTTTTGTATTGACCAAAAATCCAAGGGAACAGTCATTCGCTCTTAGAGTGGCCATGTGTAGTTATTTTTCTCTGTCTTGGCTCACACATCTCTCTGTCTTCTCTCCTTGTATCATGTGCTCATCTTTCCATCTATCACTCGCTTTCCACCGCTTGTCATTGGGGGTGGGGGGTGCTCTGAGCCAGTAACCTAGCAACACTAGGGGGGTCCGTGGGCATGTCCCCCTGGGAGTTGTTTCTGACCACTATTCTGTCCTCTTCACTGTTCCTGTCCCTGTGCCCAAGCAGCGCATAATTCGAAACATCACATACAGGGACATCAAGACAGTGAACACTCTGGCCCTGACCAATATCCTGGAAACCCACCTTGCGTCTGTTCCCCTCGACACCTCACTGGATGGGCTGGTGGCCCACTATAATGCTTCTGTCTCCTGGGGTCTTGACTCCCTTGCCCCTCTTAAAACCCAGACTGTCTCATTTACCCATTCTGCCCCCTGATTCACCACTGAACTCCGCACCCTAAAGACAACTGGTTGCCGCCTCGAGAGGCTCTATAAAAGATCTGGCCTCACCGTCCATCATGAAGCCTACAAAGACCACGTTAGGTCTTATAAAGAAGCTCTCTCCAAGGCTTAAACAAACTACTACACCACCCTCATTGGAGACCAGCAAAATAACCCCAGAATATTATTCTCCACTATTAACTGGCTCCTTAGCCCTCTCGATGTCTCCAGCTTTCTGGTGCCCCTGACCTCTGCTTCAAGTTCCTAGACTTCTTCCAGGAAAAGTGCTTTCTCTCCTCCTTCTCTCCTGTGGACTCTATTTCTGTTGCTAAGTTGGTCTGCCAGGCCAAAGCCTCCACCTGCTCTCTGGACCCCAAGTCTTTCCTGCCTGCCCTATGCCCCCTCATGGTGAACATTATTAACTCATCCCTAGAATCTGGCATGGTACCGTCCACCTTCAAAACAGCTTCAGTGACCCCCATCCTCAAGAAGCCAGGTCTGGACCCAGATGACTTACATAACTGCCGGCCGATCTCCAACCTTTCTTTCCTAAGCAAAATCCTGGAAATTGCAGTTGCCGCCCAACTCCAGCAGCACATGTCCAACCATGAGCTCTATGAACCCCTTCAGTGTGGCTCCAGGGCATGCCACAGCACAGAAACTGCCCTCATCAAGATCACCAACGACCTCCTCATCGCTGCAGATTCTGGCCACATCAGTATTCTGATCCTCCATGACCTCTCTGCGGCCTTTGACACAATATCCCACACCATTCTCTTTACTTGCCTATCTGACTACTTTGGTCAGAAACCATCCACCCAGCTACCCCCACAGTCACTCGTCAACTGCCTGCATGATATAAAACTCTGGATGACATCAAATCTACTCAAACTAAACACCAATAAAACAGAGCTCATGGTTGTGGCCTCCAAGGCACTGCTCCAGAAGGTTGGAGATCTTCTCCTGGATGTGGACGGCATCTCCCCATTCACGGAAGTCGGCAACCTGTGTGTCATCCTTGATTCCACCCTATCTTTCCAATCGCACATAAAATCCATCACTAAATCAGCTTTTTACCATCTCAAAAACATCTCCAAGGGACTTCCGGTGGCGAGCTACACGGTATGGCAGCATAGTAACCGAGCTCCGGACATCAGCCTAAATTCAATTATCTTTACTCATTAATACTACACAAACAAACTACATATCGCTTCGATGATGAA
>CAEMYA010000221.1:95326-134507 GCA_903131615.1 Diplodus sargus | reverse complement strand
ATGCCCATATCTTTTGGTCTTGCCCCTCCATTCAGTCTTTCTGGAGAGAGGTGGCAAAAATTATTTCAAAGGTTCTATGTTTTAATATGAATGTATTATTCACAACTCTCTATCTTGGGAATACGCTAGATGGGTTGAGTGGAGCTGATGTGTACTTACTGAGGGTCTTGCTGGCTGCAGGTAAAAAGGCCATCACAAAATGTTGGCTCCAGAAAAATGCCCCCACTACAAACTCTTTTGTTAATATTGTTAAACAACTACATGTGCTAGAGCAAATGACCTACTCAGTCAGACTCCAAAGAGATCTAGGTGAAAAACGGTGGCAGAAATGGCAAGCCTATTTAGCCAATGAGTGAGACTGTATGTGCATACTGGGTATGATACTTTGTCTTTTTGGATTTTTTAATCACCCCCGGACCTTGAATGTGGGTAATTGTTTAATGTTTATGTTGTTTTCCTCTTTCACTTTCTTGTACTAAAAGATGAAAATGACCTATAAATAAAGAGTATAAAAAAAAAAACATCTCCAGACATCGCCCTCTCTCTCCGAACCCGTGGCCGGGACCCTCATCATGGCTGTACAGTGCGACATATATGTTGCACATGCTACATCAAAACATGCCTGTGCTAAGAATTAATCTGCCCTGTAGCATGGGTGCTATGGGCAGATTTAGCCACAAAAAAAAGTAAAAAATTCTTGTTCGGAATCTTGTTTGAAAAAAAAAAATCCTTCTGTGTAGAACCAAAGTAGAACGATGGTACTACGACTATCCTTCCTGGTAGTTGTAGTCAACTGTGGTAAATGATTAATGTTATGTCTTGTATATTGAACGCCAATTCCCAGAATTCCTCACGGTCGCAGCTTTTACTCACGCTCTGTCCCGTGCGGCTGGGTTGGCACACAGTGGCTAACGCTAACGTTACTCCCACGAGTCAACAACATAGCATTTTTCCAACCTGTCCACGTTGAGTACCCGAAACAAACTAAGGAGACCCCAGGCAATCTCGCTCAGCAAAACCCGGAGCGGCCCGGTACCGTTCGCCACTCCATCACCACTGGTGTCCCCTGGGCAGACAAAGCGCCCCTTGAAGAAGTAAGTTAAACGTATTATAAGCAGTTATATTCTGTCTGGCTGTGTGTGTGTCTCTGTCTGTCTGTGTGTCTTTCTCTGTCTGTGTCTGTCTGTCTCTGTGTGTGTATGTGTGTGTGTGATGTGTGTTTCTGTGTCTGTCTGTCTGTCTGTCTGTCTTTGTATGTGTGTGTGTATGTCTGTCTGTGTGATCCATTCATAAAAAGATGTAACATTCATAAATTTTTTTAATTCTTTTTTTTTTTTCAGATAAAAATCAAACTGAATGTGGCCTACTGTGTGGCAAAAGAGGAGCTTATGGAGCCAGAACGGTGACTATAAAATTTGGCATCCAAAAAAAAATTGGCACTGAAAACAAAACCAGTACTGAAAAAGGAAACATTGGCATTGAAACATTCATATTGAAAAAAGAAACTCATTAAAATAATAAAAAATCCCCAAATCTTATTGAGATTTTTCTGTATTTTTCACTGACAATCTTTAGATTTTTTCTTCATGTCACTTTTTTTTCAGTGACAGAATTTCTTACAATGTTAGTTTTTTTTCAGTGTCACTGATTTTCAGTTTCAACTTTCTGTCACTAGCCGTTTTTAAACAGCCTCTCCGCATTATCACCGGAGCGGTGGTTGGACAATTCTCCGCCGATGGTGATTCACATAGAGTGAAGCATCTCCGCCTTCACATGTGTAATTCACACAGAAAGCCGGCGCTGCAGGCTCCGAAAGAGGCGTGATGGTACACGTCATGTTAATGACGTCAGTGTTTCCCCAGGTGTTGCCTTTGTCTATCTAAACCCGCGGACAGTTTATAATCATATAGATGCTGTTATAATGTGTAGTGATTGAGATCCTGACCCACCAAACATCCTGGAAAGTGACGGAGTTAAGTTTTTCGCGCTTAATTACATAATTATACATAATCACCATCAGTAAACAGGAGGCTGTCTGACTCTGTCACTCGCGGGGACAGAGGCTGTTTTCTCTGGGAAAGTTTCCTGAAGTTTCGGTCCGGAGGCCTGACGGTCGCTGTGATTTATTTTCGTCACAGACACTCGGTGAGTTAAAGTTTTATGCCGGTGACAGACACTGTTTTTTGAGCAGAAATGTGAGGAAGAATTGGGAGGACAGATGCTTCTCTACATACAGCTGCGGTATTTGTTTTCCTCATATAAATTGCAATACAGTTACAGTTAATACGTTACTTTAGTTCAGTCCTGTAACGTTGCTTTGTGGGACATTTCTCTGCAGGGTTCTCCCCAGACAGTGGAACAGCAGCGCTGCGCCACTATACTGCTGCTTCAGCGCCGCTGTACTCGTGCATGCCTCTTTGCAGGCCCGTGCGTCACTTTCCCATTGTTCCCCATGAAGTCTCGCGGAGTGGCCTCATCTCACCTACCATAGACTTGCCTCTCTTTGGGCGCATATACTCTGACTCAGCGAAATCAAGCACTCTTATCGGTGGAATTCTGACTGCATGCAAACGTTTAAAGGGATATTTTCACGGGGAATTTTCACATACACTTCCTGTTTATATTGAGACGAAGCATGACAAAACGCAAGCGTGACAAGCCCGCTGATCAGAGGACCATCTCTGCGTTTTTTGGTGCGTCTTTGGCCCTAGCTTAATGATTAGTTACTTGGGAATTCAAACTTTTCCAATTTAAATTATGTAGGGGTGATGTGTGAAAAAGTCTGGACTTTCACTCATCAACAATTCAGCATAGAGTCAGGCCAGAAACAGTACTAAAATATTTTTATTTTTGTGTCAGAACTTCAAAACACAAGACTGGATGGGACCCCAAGTGGACTAAGTACAAGTGGTTGGTGCCTGTTCAAGATGAAGATGGCAACATCATCAGGTTGCTGTGTTCCATCTGTCAGCACCACAACCAAGCGCAGTGGAACGGCCAGATGTATTGGGCGAAGGATCCAGTGGCATGCCTGAGGATTGACACCATCACCAGGCATGCCCCTTCGTTCCAACACGAACAGGCTGTATGGAAAGAAAATGTCCGCCTGGTTTCGGAGAGAAATGGGGGCATTGCCCAGGCATTTCAATGTGAGGTAAGAATACAACATTTTTATGACTATAATCAATATGATCCTATAATTTATTATAACATGCGCAACAGGTGCAGTACTTTCTTCGTGCGCAGTACCATGTCCTTGTCTGTACAAGACTGACTATATGTACAACAGGTGTCTAGCTTGCTGATCATCTCCTGTTCTTATCTCCTGTGTTTCTAAAGGTTTCCCTACGCAAGTTTCCATAAAAAATGTATAATAATAAAGAAAATGATGGTAAAAAAGTTCTCTAATGCTCAATAGTTCAACATATTTTCAATATGCGACAAAGTTGCGCTGCAATTGTTGCAGGTATGACAGTAAGTCTTAAGTTTTTATGTTGACTAACATTCAGTAAACGATGTAAGCCTACCAACGTAGATTGAAATTAGCTGCCAAAAATGTTTGCTTTATTGTGATGCTTTTTTCCTGGTTGATCACAGGAGGGGAAGTCATCAACCATTTTGCTGGGATGGTGGGAAGGATTCCGGCAAAGCTAACACCATCAGTTCTGCTATCCTGGCCTGGATACAGAAGAAGGGCCTGGATGTGCAGAAACTGATGGGGCTCGGCAGTGATGGCGCGCCTGTGATGACAGGTGGGTAGCAGTTAATTTCAAATAATGAGTGAGTTATTGTAAATTATTCATTGCATATAAAGTTATTATTTAATTTCTCATGGCACATGAAAAGTACTCACAACTTACCTTCAATGTCTTCCAGGAAAGAGGAATGGAGTGGCAACACTTCTCAAGGGCCAGAGCAAGCTGCTAGTTGCTGCTAGTTCTATGACAACTCAGCATGTAGGATGTTCCGCCTACACCAGATCCAGGTAGTCTGTACAAACCAAGTCTACTAATGACATTAACTTACTAACTTGAAAAAGCTGTATGAAACACTGACTGAATTGTTTTACAACATCAGGACATGCTGGACATCATCAGAATAACAATGAAGAACGCCGTGGATACCAGATGGCTCAGCCACGACGAGGCATGCAAGGCTCTTCATAAGAGCCTGCCCGCCGTGCTGCTTAGCCTGGACCACGAGGCCAAGGACAACATGACAGCATTTGGACTCCTGGCGTGGCTGAAGGACTATCGGACTCTGGCCACCCTCTATCTCCTTTGTGACCTGCTGCCACATTTGTCTGCACTTTCGCGGTGTTTCCAGCGTGCAAAGATTAATTTACTACAGATACACAGCAATGTGCAGACAACTGTGGCACTGGTGAGGACGATGACGGAGGGCATGAATGGTAGTAAGCGCTCAAAGCTGGAGCAGGATCTGTCAGCAGGTGGCCGTCTGGAGGAGTTCTCCATCTCCATGTCCCCTGAGCTGAAGCTCAAGTGGCAGAAGGAGGTGAGGGAAGCCTTCATTGACCGCCTGCTGCAGAACCTGCAGGACCGTTTTGACTCCACCCAGCTGCTGTCCAGCTTTGCTTTTGCATCCCTGATGCCACAGCCCATGCCCGAGGACTATGGCTCTGCCAAGGTTGAGTGCATTGTGGCACATTATGGTGGCGATGTGGGGGGGATTGTTGAACCTGATGCTGTCTAGGATGAGTAGTACAGTCTGCGTGAGTACATCAGACAGAATGACGGCTTGTCTCAGGAGCAGCTGGTGAAACTCCTCCTGACAGAAGACACCATGGCAGAGCTGTATCCCAGCATGAGACTGCTGGCATCGGTGCTGATGGTCATCCCAGTCAGCACTGCTGACAGCGTGAGGTCCTTCAGCACGCTGAAGAGGGTCAAGACCAGAATGCGCAGCAGGATGACCAATAAGACTCTGAATGCACTACTGACCATCAGCATAGGTGGTCCAAGTGTCAATGATTTTGATTCTGACAGGGCAGTTTCAGCCTGAGGGGCAAAGAGAAACAGAAAGATTTTTCATTTGCTAATTGTTTCTAAACTGTACTTTTAATTTTCAGCACTTTATTTTTCATTTTCATTATACCTCTCATGTACATAATTGGTAAGCAGTCACAAGTTCATGTCATACTACTTTAATTTTGTATGATGATGTAGACTGTATAATGTACACCGTATATAGTAAATAACATTCTATTCTATCATAAGAAGAACTTGGTGTTGTACATTTTCTTTGATGAACATGTCCGCTATACTACAAATTTCTGGGGAGAACCCTGCTCTGTATTTAGCTGAGTCAAGGACCTGTGTAGTTATCAGACTGTCAGACCGACACACCCTCGCTCCGCGCCTCCGAATTATTTGTTCACACTGGGACGGCTCACCAATAATGCGGCCCTGATACTACCTCCAGAGGTGGATCAGAGCCGGAGCGAAATTTCCCCCCTCTCCGCATCCGAAACTTTCACACAGAGGAGGGTGCGGAGAATTGGCGCAGGATCCCCGCATGCAAACGGCAGTGTGAAAGAGGCTACTGTTTTGGCGTCGGGAGGGAGGGGCCTGAGGGGAGGGGCAAATAGAGCTTGGTTTGCATATCATTAGAGAAGGTAATGCTGCAGCCTACGGGAAGGCGGGGCTGGACGGTGCAGCCACAATATAATTTTAGGATCCGTGTGCCGGCCGTCTCTGGGCAACAGAGTCCAACTACCTCGCAGACTTTTCTTCAAGCTCTCTCCTGATGTGTCCAAGTCTCTGTGTCTCTGGTTCTGTCCCGGAGATCCCAAGCTTCGGTCTCTATATACGTATGGAGTGTGGTGCATTATGTATATATGAATTATACTTGATGTTACTGTGTAAGTAATGAGCTGCATTAATTGTCCTCTGTAGAGGTGACGGGCATTTTTAGGGTGTGCCACAACTCTCTGGTCCTGTGCTAAAAAACTGTCAGCCTCTGTAGCACTAGTGCTATGTGCTGAAAAAGTTAACGTACAGCCCTGCTCATCCATGCCTTCATCACCTCCCGTCTGAACTACTGTAATGGAGTCCTGTCTGGGCTCCCTTCCAAAACCCTGGACAGGCTCCAGTATGTGCAGAACTCTGGTGCCAGGGTCCTCACGCGCACTAAGCCCTGGCAACACATCGCCCTCACTATCATTTGCCTTCACTGGCTCCAGTTAAATCACGCATAAATTACAAAATTCACCTCCTGACCGATAAGTCTCTCCATTCCCCCGCCCCCCAATATCTGACCTCCTCCAGTCCTATACCCAGTCTCGGACACTGCGCTCATCAGGCACACACCAGCACTCCATCCCTCACACCAAACTACAAAACCCTTGGCGACAGAGCCTTCTGTGTGACAGCCCCAACTCTCTGGAACAGTCTCCCAGCTGAAATCCGCAAACTGACTTGCAAACCTGACTCTGGAGACTTTCAAAAGAGACTTAAAAACCCATCTTTTTAATAAGGCCTATCAGCTCTAGATCCAGCCACATCAATTAACTTTTCTATTTCGTTTTCGTATATGTATTTTCTTTTTATCCATTTATTCTTTGTTTTGATTGTTCCACTATGTTAAGTGTCCTTGGGTACCCTGAAAGGCGCTATAAAAATTAAATGTAGTATTATTATTATTAAATGCGGAGAGGGGGGACAGTTTCGCTGTGGCTCTGATCCGCCTCCAGAGGTAGTTTCAGAGCCGCAGCACAGGCAAGCCGCCGCCTGTGTGAATGGAAAAAATGTAGTGTGCATCAGGGGTGTGTCAATCTGATGGTGTTCACAGTCAGACAGCTGAACAGATCCTTCACTCATGAAATAAAAGAGAAAATAGCCGCAAAGTAACATTACAGGCCCAAACTACAGTAGTGTGGTATCATGTCTTTGGCTACTCACATGAAGAAAAAACACTGCAGTTATACATGGAAAAGTGTCTGTCGTCCATCTGTCCTAACAAATCTTCGTCCTCGATATCGTGAGGGGAATAATGGTATTGGAACATATCTTGCTATAAACCAAACCACTGAACGCCCCCACACACAAACCCCCACCCAAGTAAGCTATAAGGCAACACTTGTAACTCCTGAAAGATCAGCTTCTACTCCATTGTCTCTGGCTATTTCTGTGGTGCAGCACAAACTCATTAAGCACTGTTTGTGTGTGTGTGCTTATGAGAGCAGATGCTGCTGCAGAGTTGAAAGTTTTGCTGTCAGTTCTCAGGAGAAGCATAACGGCGCAAATATTTTCTCCCACAACTATAATACCAGAGGGAGCATTGGCATGCAGCCGCTGGAGAGGTTGTAACACTGTTGGGTAATTAGCCTGAGCTTTGAAAATGAGACTATCCTACAGCCTGACCACACACACACGCACGCACACGCACACACACGCACACACACACACCAGCTTTCAGATGAATTGCACTTATTTGCAAAAGTCCCTCTTCTGTGGATTGTCCAACATTGGACAGCAGAGCTCAATCTGAGAATAGCAATGCAAACAGGCCTGAAAATAAAGATGAGTTTCATTATCAATTAATCTGCCAATTTTTATTTAAAAATGTATTGATTGTAATGACTAATCAGCTAGTTTTATATGTATATATTAGGGGTGGAACGGTTCACAAAATCCACGGTTTGGTTCATATCACGGTTCTGTGGTCACGGTTTTCGGTTCGGTTTGGTATAGGCTGATCGTTAGGAAAATCAATTATGTCTTGTATAGTCTAGGGCTGTCACGATAAGTCGACTAGTTACGATTATGTCGACTATTAAAATCATCGATGACTTATTTAATAGTCGACGCATCGTTTTTTATTGCTTCGTTTTTTTTTTTTACTTGTTTTTCTCTCAAAACTCATTTTAACTGGCGACGATCCCAGAAGTGCTGGACATGTGGTTTGAGAGGGGTCCTCGGCCATGTCCGCTAACCCGGAAAAACATTCTGATTGCCCTACTTATTGATCCAAGTCATGTATATGTGTATTAGTTTTGAAGTGGCTTGAACACTACTATTACACTCGGAGATACCGAGCGGTCCTGTTTCGTCCAAGTCTCATCTGTTTCTGTTTCTGTCATGGAGCTCCCGAGCTCCGGTCTCTGTATGCATATGGAGTGTGGTAGTATAGTACGGAGCTAACGAGCTCTGGGCCCGAGCACAAAGCCACAGTTAGCACAGCAATAGAGCAGCTGGCTTTTCTCTGTAGCAGCAGCACATCGGGTCCGCTCCCTGAGCTCTGTACCACCATATCGCTGTAGAGAGACCGGACAATAAAGCAAAGTGCTTGGAGAAAAGAGAGCAAGTTGGACCACCTGCTAATTTTTGAAAATATGTGTCTGTTACTTGATTACAGCGGTCTGTTTTACTTTACTATGAACCACAATAGCACAATCACAGCTGACTTTCCCACTTACTGGCTTGTTGAGTTTACTCGCTTTGTCTCAAAGGAGTCATTGTAGGAATAGTGATATTATTCACATGAACTGAGTTTATACGGTAAACAGTGAGTGTAATAATTACATTATGTGTCCCTCATTACCATAACTCTGCCTTATATAGAATCATACATAATGTGGTATTAACATATATTGCATCTTTTCATATAGCCTACATTATCTTTAGGTTACAAACAAGATTTGTAAACCATATTCACAGTATAAACTACTACATATGTTTGATGCCAGAGACAAGTGAAGGAAAGAAAAACCTAAAAAACCATAAATATTTATTTTTGTGTTGTTTAGGCCAGTGCCTTATCCTTATTTTACTCAGTTGTTTGCACTTTATGCTACACAGTTGCTACAAGCTGCATATTTCATTAAAGGTTTAATGAACTATCATCTTAATTAGGGCCCGAGCAGGTCATCAACCTGTGAAGTCCCTATTGTAATTGGAAAAATTATTCTTCTTCTTATTAGGGCCCGAGCAGGTCATCGACCTGTGAGGTCCCTATTGTAATTAGGAGGACAGAAATTTTCTTCTCCAAGTTTGACTGCAGTTTTGGATGCCTGAACATACCCAAAAACTCACCAAATTTGGAATATACGTCACATCCGGCGAAAATTCCGATCCTGCATTGTCACTGGGCGTGGTCCTGACCTGCGGGCTCTGTAGCGCCCGCTAATGTTCCTCCCTGCCTTCCGCATGCGTGTAGACCAACGAAATTCGGTACGTAGATTCCTCATGAGCAGACGCCTAAAAAAGTCTGGGGGGCCCATTTTCCCAGTCCAACAGTAAGGCAGCCATTTTGATGTGTGGCGGTATTTTTCCCCAATTCATGCCTACTTTGAAAACTATCTTGTTCTAGAGCTTAAACACCACAGTCTTGAAATTAACTGATTTATCATCTTCATGCCTTGAAGAACAAAAGTTATTAAAATCATTCAGCTTCGCCAAACCTTAGTGGGCGGGGCGGTGGAAACCATTTTTTCCCCTCGCCGTCGAGCATCAAGGCTTCATAACTTCAACATACAATTTCCTATCCACACCAAACTGCTCATAAGTGTAGAGGGTGTCTCCCCGAATACATGACCGCATCAATACTAAGTCGGCCATTTTGCTTTTGGCCGCCATTTTGAAAAAGTGCCTATCTTCGTACTTAAATTATCTCCTCCTACAAACGTAACACCACCGACTTCACAGTCACTCAGGATCTGATCATCCTCTGACCTTGAAGATGAAAAGTTATGGAAATCTTTATTCTACGTCATACCTGCTGGCCGCGGTGGAGCGGTCCATTCAGATCCTTCGCCGTAAAGCATCAAGTCCTCATAACTTCTTCATACAATTTCCAATCTCGGCCAAAGGAATGTAGAGGGAGTCGCCCTGAATAGATTTGTGTTGTCATTGGGCCTGGTCGTGTCCTGCACACTCTGTAGCACCCCCTATTGTGATGCCCCGCCTCCTGCATGCGCATAGATGCGTTTTTGGCAAATAACTCAAACATTATACGTAGCACATTGTTGAACCTTATATCTACGTGTTCCCTGAATACAGCTGAATGCTCTGGTATAGGCCACACCCACGTTTGCGGTAATTTTCCGTTTGCAAAATCGTGACAAATGAAAAACCTACTTTTTCGAACTCCTCCTAGATGATTTGACCGATTTGCACTAAACTTTGCATGTAGCATCTGTGGACCCTCCTGACAAAAAATTATTAAACGAATTTTGATAGGCCTCACAATACTCAAGTTATTAAATATCAACTTCCTGCAGATTTGGTTCAAAAGAGGAGGTGTTGCATATCTCCATGTTGGTATGGTCTAATGACATGAAACTGAGGTCACTACTTTGCCATAGACCGCTGAGTCCCTGTGCCAAATTTCAGGTGATGACCACAAGGTGGCGCTCTTTAAACTGAGCTAACTTATATCTCCACATCCGTTCATCATCCGTTCAAGTGATTTGCACCAAACTTTAGCATCTGTGGACCGTCCTGACAAAAAGTTATTAAAAGAATTTTGATAGTCCATAAAATGCCTGAAATATAAAATATCAAACTCCTGCATATTGTGTTGAAGACAGACAATCTTGCATATCTTTACAAAGTACGGTCTGATTATCGAACAAATGTTGATAATTGTGCTCCATGGCCTAATGATGGTCTGTGCAAAATTTGGTGCACATTGGCCAATAGGTGGCGCTCTGATCACAGTCTAATTAGTGTGAATGGTTAGTTAATGGGAAAATCTTCAAATCCCCTTCAAAACTCATCGACTTTTAACCTCTCCTTGTCCCTCATGCTTTGAGCTCAGTCAAGCTTCAAGATTCCGAACACTCACATGAGCAGAAATTCTCGCTGCTCAGCTCCGCTCACATGCTCTGCTACAGACATATTGCTGGTAAGAAACCAGCAATGTATGGGGTGTTTTATCCAAGACATCCTCTAGATGGCATTGTTGTCTTTCAAATCACATGTGTCATGTATCCCAAGCTAGACAATGATACTTGGCCACAAATACAATTTTGAAAGAAGGCAACTGAAGCATTATTTTATGCTCATTTATGTAGTGATGACAAACATCATCAGATGTACATGACTTTTGCAGGTAGTTTTCTCCAAATTGCACAGTACAACATGGCATAATTGATGGGTGATGTTTAGCAGCACATAATGGATAAGTTAGTGGCAGTTAGTCACAGCACACAATTTTCATATAAACCAATTTGCTAAGAATGCCATTTGCGTGTTGTGTCTGCCCTGTGAACGTGGCAGTCAACAGCATGTGTGTAGTTGTGATTCTGCCTGGCTTTTCCGTGATGAACGCAGTGGCTTCACCTGCAATTTGAAACAACTGAGTGATTTCTTTGGTTAAATAACACATACCACAGCTACTGCAGGACGCTCGCCAAACCTGCTCACTTGACCGCTTGAATCTCATCTCTGCATCAGTACTGTCACTCAGTATCATCCACAGACCATAAAGATGAAAAAATTTTCAAAGCTTTCGCCTACGTCATACCTGCTGGCTATGGTAGGGCGGTCAATTAAAATCCTTCGCCATAAAGCATTAAGTCCTTGTAACTTCAACATACAATTCCCCTTCTACACAAAATCTTGAAGGAATGTAGAGGGAGTTGCCCTGAATATATCTGTGCGTCAAAACTGTTTCATAATCATAGCGCCAACCACTGGACACAGGGAGTCAGACAAACATCAGGCGATTGACATGACGTTTACTGTCTGTTTTCTCCCCACCATCACATGAAAATAACAAGTGAGCGCGCAATCAAATGGCGCCCGAGCCTGACGTAACTGCTGGCCGTGGTGGTGCAGTCCATTTAAATCCTTTGCCATAAAGCATCAAGTCCCCATGACTTCACCATACAATGACCAATCTGCTCCAAATATCTCAGGAATGTAGAGGGAAACGCCCTGCACATATCTGTGCATCAAAACTGAGACGTATCCATAGCGCCACCCACTGGACACAGGAAATCAGACAAAGATCGTCCGAATGACATGACGTTTACTGCTTGATTTCTCCCCATCGTGACATGCAAGTAACGGGTGAGCGCACAGTCCGACGCGCGTAGACTGCGAGGGCCCGTTCATCACTGCTCGCAGTTTTAATTGTCTTTATTTTTGGTTAGCATATACCTTAAACACTTCAAGTTGAAAGCTAATGATGGTTATATAAGAGGAGCTGCATGCTGGTGCAATAAGCTGTATGTTTTACATTCAATTTACGTATGATCCGATTAGTCGACTAATCAAAAAAAATAATCAGTGATTAGTCGACTATCAAAATAATCGTTTGTGGCAGCCCTTGTATAGTCAGGTTAAGACTGAAAGAATGAGGCAGTCTGACATTTGATACATCATTGTGACAGTCTTAAATTAAAAGTAGGTAAGATTTTGGCACTGCAAGAGAGGACACATTGCTAGTTCCAACATGCTTTTCATTTATTTGGCAAAAAAAAGTTATCTTTAACAAATGCTAAGAACAAATAGTGATTCACTGTCAGTAGTGTAATGTGATGGGCAGCCACAGTCAGGAAACTTTCAGTAGCCCTCGAGGTCCATCCATCACTGGTAAGCGCTACATAACAGGGCTGTACAGTGCAACATATATGTCGCACGTGCTACATCAAAACATGCTTGTGCTAAGAATTAATATGCCCTGTAGAATGGGTGCTATGGGCAGATTTAGCCACAAAAAAAAATTTCTGTTCGGAATCTTGTTTGAAAAAAAATCCTTCTGTGTAAAACCAAAGTAGAACGATGGTACTATGACTATCATTCCTGGTAGTTGCAGTCAACTGTTGTCAATGATTAATGTTATGTCTTGTGTATTGAACGCCAATTCCCACAATTCCTCACGGTCGCAGCTTTTACTCTGTGCCATGCAGCTCGGTTGGCACAGAGTGGCTAACGCTAACGTTACTCCCACGAGTCAACAACATGACAAGCATACCGAATGGGAGGGATTTTTTTGATGAACCGTTCCACCCCAAATATACATACCCATATATTGGGGGGTGTAAATTGATACTACATTCAGAAAACAGCTCATTCTATTGGTGTAACAAACACAGATCAGTGTAGGCAGGCATACTAAAGAACCACTGTAACCACTGTAGTTATGGTTAAAAGTTTGCACACACTTGTAAAGAACGTGTATACCATGGCAGTGATGGAATGAGTAGAACATACACTACTTTGTCACAAAAAATACTCATGAAAGTGAATATAGCATATTTGTCATCTCTCTCTAATAGCAAGGAATCTCTGTCTGTCTGTCTGTGTGTGTGTTCCTGAGACTTTCAATGACTGCAATGATACCGTTAATAAATTATTTCATAAATGCTTTACAAATTCTGTGAGCATTGTCCACCGGAGCCACCATAGCCTGTATGGCATCCCCGTCAGCAGTGTCGTGCATCAACACTGACTTACCCCTGACAGTGTCCTGTGCGCCGAGTTCTTGCCCGGTTTTGGTGCTGACGAAAGTAGTCCGGCAAGTTGTCTGGGGTCATGAAAATAAAGCCTTTTTTCTTCTCAAAACAAATGTGTTCAAAAGAGTGATTTATTTGCATCACAAAACTGTTGTCCACGAAAAAGTCAGACCTCATAATCGCTTGGTGCTATTTTCTCTGGATTTGTATCACTGTGCGCCGACTGACCGGACGCACCCGCACGTCCAAAACCAGACTTTTTCACGAACATTGCCGTCACGTTTGCTTTGTGTCTGGTGCAGGAAGAAACGGTAAAAATGGGCTTTTGTCACATAAGTGTCCAAGCAGCAAGTTTGGTTGTTGAGGAACGGGGGAAGCTGTGGGAGGGACGGAGGCGGAAGAATGAGAGTTGGGTGTTGTGTGTTTAGTGTGTAGTGGAGTCATTTTTTTGCGTCACGTTACTTTTAAATAGTAATTAGTTATAGTTACTAGTTACGTCCCCCAAAAAGTAACTCAGTTAGTAACGTAATTACTCCAATATAAAAGTAATTAATTACCAGGAAAAGTAACTCTTGCGTTACTTTCTTTTCTTCCCCTTTTGAGCTTGGCATTGATTTTAATGTACTCTGCATCTATGTATTAAGAAAATGTCTTTCTGCATGGCGGACTGGCACCTGCTCTCCCTGCTATTTAGCCAATGAAGGTTAGCTGTTGATAACGGGAGCATGTTCTCAACAACATACCTGCCTATCATTGCATTCAGTTCAGTCTGTGTCCCAAGTTTTAGTGAAGCTGGAGCAGAAACACCCAGCTTTAGCTGCTTGGACGGCTCCATGTCCTTCTGTGTTAGCGGAGCTCACGTTAGCCACACCTGCTATCATCATCAACAGTGTCAACAACGGAGTTTTTGGCCACCAGTGTTGTAGAAGCGTGTGCAGTTGAGAGATGCTTCATTATATTAGAGTTGCTTAAAACGGACGTGGACAAAGGAGGTTAAAGTAGTGTCTGTGCTTTCACTTGGAAAACTTAAACTTTCCCTCTGGACTCGCCATTTCTGCAGCTCACCTCTGCTAGTGTGTGTGCAAGGCTGTGTGGTTTGTGTGTAAACCGAACACAGCCTCTGATTGGCTTACGAACTCTCACTCTACCTTAGAGAGCCAATAATCACCTCTGAGGTTGTCCTGCCTCTCCCTCCTGCCTCACCAGAGAAAAATAAAGCAGGTGGCTGAGAGCCGAGTTGGATGACAACAGCTTCAATGAGAAACTTTAATTTGTAACGCGCCACATTTTATAGTCCGTAACAGCGTTGTAGCGATGGGAAAAGTAATTCATTAGATTACTCCGTTACTGAAAAAATAACGCCGTTAGTAACGCCGTTATACTTAAATGCCGTTACTCCCAACACTGTTTTTTTGTTTAATGAGTCAAAACAATGAGGAGACTGATGACTGTGGAGCAGGCAGTGCAGCTCTTCATTCAGCTGGAAGGAGCTCAGGAAGACCTGAGCATTGCCTGCATTTAAATGTAAATACTTACATATAAATTCTAGGGATGTAGTGGTTACCGGTGTCACGGTAAACCATGGTAAAATTCCCGACGGTGAAGGTTATCGTTTAAGTTTTAATTACCATGGTAACCGCCGCGGTCGGTAACCACAGTGTGGAAAACTCGCGGCGCATGCGCAGCGTGCAACCCGGACTGTTTAGTGAGTGGGACCACAACAAACGGAGCAGTAACAAGTGTTGGCTGATCTTTATTGACAGATTGTCATACTCTCCAGCCAATGGTATCGTTAACAGCGTGTGCTGCCTGACCAATGACAGTGTAATGACCCACACAGGGCGGGATCTAAACACGGAGCGGCGCTAAAGTTTAGCTGCTTAGCTAGCAAGGACTCGTCATGCTGCTACGTTACCAATTGAGTTTAGTCAACACGTCTGACACGGAGACTCTCCTGCTGTGTGCTACATGTGTGAAATAACAACTATAGTCTGGACTTTGTCTGCAGTGTATCTGTGTAAACGGCTTCATTCAGCATCTCTCCCTCCCCTCTGACATCGTTAGTTACCATGGTTACAGGAGCGCCCTAAAATTTTATAATGATGATCAATAACAAGTTTTTGGTTAGTTCGACTGTACAAAATCATAAATGTTGCCTGATTGTAGCTCATTACAGAAATCTTGTATTATAACATATAGAACAAATGTAAAGCCTCAGAGCTTCTTTGATTACTAACAGTATGTTAGTGATGACAGAAAGGTGATAACTCGCCATCAGACTGACAAGGCTGCAAAAGTTGCTGTTTGTATGATGTATTTTTCTGTTTAACGATAAGAGGCTCACTTTAACAATACTATTATTCATAATAATTAATGATAATGATGATGAGAAGAAGTAGAAAAATAGCTTGCTGAAAAGTTCTGTAGATGGTTGATTATTTGAAAGAGTAAGAGCTTGGCAAAAAAAAGTCACAGTTTGATTTCATAGATTGAAAGTTGAAAAGACAAAAAACATTTTACGTGTGAATAGAACAGCTGTTCAGATCATCCACCTGTAAAACACTGTTGGTCCAATATTTAAACTTGATGTCTGCATTAGAGAACATGGTGTGGGGTGAAGCTGTAAATCTTATCTTATTTTTTTAGCACGTGTCAAGTAACGTGCCCTGTAACATGTTTCACAAATTACAAATGGGGAATATGACTTGGCTACAGCTCGAAAAAACTTTTCAGTCAAAAGATTTTTTTTTGCTTTAATCCATGAGTTCAGTTGAATTATGCACTTTTGTTCAGAAGAATGCAATTTGTGCCCTTGGAATATGGCAGCTTTTTTGTTAAGTTATCCTATCCATATTCCAGACTGAATAAGTTGAATTATTTAATTTGAAAGAATGCACTTTTGTTCCCTATGGCAGCTTTTTGCAAGAATGAGTTAATTGATAGGCTATTTATTTAGAAATTTAGCCACACATGAAGACAAAATCAATCTTGTATGGAAAAAAAGCATTAAAAATAGCAATAATCGAAGAATCGTGGCACCAATAATTGAATCGAATCGTCAATCGTTATAATCGAAGAATCAAAGCTCCCATAATAGCAATCGAATCGAATCGTGAGGTACCCTTGTTGGAACACCCCTAAAAAATGGCATACATAAAATAAAAAGAGTAAAGCAATAGGCCTATATTAGGCTAATATTAGTCTTAGGGTTTGTCAGAGTCTCTAGCTTGTTTCAAAAACGCTGGGACTTGCAAGAATGAGTTAATTGATAGGCTATTTATTTACAAATTTAGCCACACATGAAGACAAAATCAATCTTGTATGGAAAAAAAGCATTAAAAATAGCAATAATCGAAGAATCGTGGCACCAATAATTGAATCGAATCGTCAATCGTTATAATCGAAGAATCAAAGCTCCCATAATAGCAATCGAATCGAATTGTGAGGTACCCTTGTTGGAACACCCCTAAAAAATGGCATACATAAAATAAAAAGAGTAAAGCAATAGGCCTATATTAGGGGGCAATATATATTTAAGCATGAAAGACGTTCAATTAAACCCACATTATAGTTTGAAACAACGTTCAAAACACACACAGCCAGTATCACTAAGCATACAGTCCGCTAGCTTAATGCTAACGTATAACGTAAAACCTCATAGACAGGCTATCAGAAATTAGCATCGCTATCGCCAGTTCGCGGCAATCAACAGCGATAGTAGTAAAGCTGCTAAAAGCTGTTTTAATTCTGGCTTTAGCGCTGTTAACAAGTCACAGTTTTAATATTTTCTCATGCGAGAAAGTCTCAGTCTAATCCAGTGCAGAGTCAGTGGGAGCCGCGACCGGGGACCAGGGCAACGGCTGCCACAGCGGCAGCAGCGCTAAAATCTGATTTTGACCCCAAACACATCATCCATCATAATCGATTGTAATATTCTTGACAGTGGCATAGTTAGTCTGCTCACCACAGCAAAGTTTGTAGATTGTTGAAATCTGTGTGTCAGGATTGGACTTATTGCAGCAGAAAGTATTGTGATGATTGTGCAGATGGTCAGAAACAATGACCAGAAGACTTTTTTCTGTCTCCAAGGCCAGTTTCCTTTTATTGTTATTTCAGTACAGATTTGTTGTTCACAATGAAGCATTATCAGGGATAAATGTGTCTGTGCTTGGGTTTGAATGTGTCAGAGACACAGTCATGATATATATAATATTTGAAATACTCCGATAAAATATTTGACTTTTAAGAGTCAGCCTCACTGATTTGATGTTTTACAGTTTACTCTTTAGCCCGCAAGAGTCGAGCAAGGCTCTGAATCATGTTAGCTGCTCAATGAGGGTTAATTGTAGTAACAAGTGAATTTCCCTGTTGTGGGATTAATCCAGTCTAATCTAATCTAAATGCAAATATCATACTTACATTCTCAAAATGACAATGCTAGCATGTTTAGCAGGTGTGCTCATCAGTTCAGAGTTTAGCATGCTAACACTTCCTAATTAGCACATTCAACTACGTGTAGGCTGATGGATATTTCATTAGTTTTGCAGGTATTTGGTCAAAGTGATGGACACAGTGCGTTGGAATTAGCAAGGCTAATATTAGTCTTAGGGTTTGTCAGAGTCTCTAACTTGTTTCAAAAACGCTGGGACTTGCAAGAATGTCCCTAGACTTGGGATAATAATTAAGAAAACTGCACAGTGATTACCATATCATTAGGTTAGCTTGCTCACATATTTGAAGGAGGAAACCAAGGTAGACATCAATGTTGTGTAAATGTTGATTTGAGGGTCTTTTTAACAAATGTGTCTTTGTTAGAAATAAGTTTCTTTATTGCCAATGTGTATTTCAAACACATTTAATTATTTTATGAGGTGATAACTTGACAATGTTATCAAACGATAATTTGCCATAACCCCTAGAGGGTCACAAACCCTAAGATGAAGATTGCCAAATGAAAAGTCAGAGGATCATCAAAGTTGTAATAATTCACCTTGAGTGGAGCATAACTGTACCAAATGTCATGGCAATCCATTCACAAGTGTCAGACATTTAGTGAGGATTACCAAAGTGATTAGGATACATCACCTGGGGACCGTGAGAGAGCAATATAGCGAGATTATGCACAAAAATAAAGGGTCGTATTTAAGTCACATGTTAATGTGACATTTAGTGGACAGCTACAGCAGTACAGTAACAGAATGTGCCTATTAACTTTACAAGCCAACAATGTTTGCAACATTTGCATTATTGTATTTAAGAGCAACTTGCATGTTTTTCAGAAAGTACTAGGATGTTTCTTGTTTTTCTTCTCCTGTGACCTCTTCTTCATATCCTATGACCACCTCTGTGGGCCATAACCCCAGTGTCATGAGCTATCTATGTGACATCCCATATACAAGATAAGATACTACTGATGTTTATGTTTATCATACACACCGACTGCAATTTGTCCAAGTGCACTAGTGCCATCATTACAATATAAACAACCATAAAATGTCCAGTGTTTCCCACACATTCATTTATTTGTGGCGGCCCGCCACGAAAGAATTACGTCCGCCACAAATAGATTTTTCGGCTTTTGACTCGCTCGACCGCTCATAAAAGCAATGGGACTCCAGGGTTTCCCCTACATGTAGCCTAATTGACTGTGGCGCACCGCCACGGCAAAATAAAAGCCGCAACACCTTCAAAATTCAGCCATAAATAAATCCAGTCTTAGAGAAAGGAAATATTTTACCGTCGTCTTCCACTGCAGTCTTTGACGTTAACTAGCATGTTGGACGTTTCGCTTGATAATTACTCAGAGGATTAAAATGGTCACTGAGAGCGGAGTCCTGCACGGGTCACGGCATCCGACCAGTTTTCCGACACAACTTACATTCCGCACCCGAGCCGACCCGCTATAAGTTGATACCGACGCCCGAAGGAAAATTGGACGGACGCAATTTTTAAAAGTGAAAGTAGGACAGCGTATGGGGATGAGTTCTGGGAGGGCGCAAGCACGCATGAATGAGCTCATATGAGGTATAAATGCCGCTGATAATGACTGATGATAAGTGACGCATTGAAAATGGCAATCGTAAAACCCGAGCCGTCTATCCGCATGTCTTGCATCTGTGTCCGACACAGGACGTTATTTTTCACTCGTGCAGGACTCTGACTCAGATAACTCCTCTCTTGAAACAAATAATAGAAATAGCATTTCTTTGCAATATTACAGATCTATGACATAAGTATAAATATCACAGAATGACACACACACACACACACACACACACCCCCCCCCGCCACAGTCTCAGAAAATACTGTGGGAAACGCTGATGTCATAAAACAAAACAGTTAAAATGTAACTGTGGCTCCCCAGATCACTGACCCTTTGACTGAAGTTTAAACCAGGCTCATGTCGTCTGTCACCATTTCCCCTTCTGCTCAACAAGAAGAGTGAACAGACATGCCATGAGCAAAAGTAAAGCCATCTCAGACATGAGTATGTGACCTTACTCTCTTTACACTGCATCCTCGATTGAATTGTGTTTTGAAAAGATATTAGACAGCTGGCAGTCTTGCAGCCTCCATCTTTCTGGCTCTGCTTCACTCCACGTTTGCATCAGCATAGCTCAGCTTGGCTCATTTCTCCTCATTTAGGAACAATGTCTGGGTGGGCGGCCCCAATTTTTCCCCATGCAATCACTGAAACATAGTATATTTTAGAAAACAATCCCACCCTGTTCTGGATGCTCGCCTAGTTCCTCCGACAGAAACTCCAGCGCCAAACTGAGCACAGCAGTCCGTGTTTCCTTTTGTCCAGCACAATTTTTACACTGAGTCCAACTCCACTGCCATGTTAGCGGCAGTCCTACAAAGCTGTACGTGCGTGAATTCCTCTAATACCTCAACCTGAAGTGGTATCAAGGCAGTAGTGCGGGCGTGAGGACTGGGATGTGCTGGGACAAGTTGTGTGTGCAGCTGTCCAGCAGTGATGCTTTCCTGCGTTTCCTGCCTCAATAACTACTTCAGACAGAGGCATAGGCTTGAACCGGTGACAGACCTCCATAGTGTTCCTGTCACAGCCTAACTGTTCCTCCCTCCTCTGTAGTTACCTGGTGCTTCTGTCTCATGTGATGAAGTATTTCGCTTGTATTATCCTAAAGTTAACCCTGTGGCTGCAACAGCTTCTTTCCATCAGAGAACAACTGTATGACGTCAGCCTAAATTAGGGGGCCAAGCCCAAGGGGCAGAGGGAACGCAAGCATACGCGTTTCCTAGGACCAGCGGTGCTAGGTACCCTATTGTAATTGTAAAGACTTATATTTTTATCTTTCTCCGGCTAAAAGTGGTGCTGCAGCCTAAACCGTGCAAGGGAGGGCGGTGCAATTTGGAGGGTTAATCCAGACTCCTGCGAATATCTCAGACACAAAAAATTACGGAGGAAAATACGTTTTTGCCTATAACTCCCACACCGTATGTCGTACATTCAAAAATGTATCCCCAGATTCCCTGAATGGAGCTGAATCACTTTGCGATTGGCCACGCCCACTTCTGGTAGAACTTTTTTTTTTCGCTAAATCGCAAAAACTGGAAAACCTACTTTTTCGAACTCCTCCTTTGGATTTTGTCCGATCTGCGTGATACTTGGCACATACACTCTTCAGCTGTACCTGATCTAAAGTTATCAAAAGAATTTTGCTCGGTCAAAAAATGCGCAAATTATTAACAAACACATTTCTGTAGCTAGCTATAAAAATGGAAACTGTTTGATATCTCGGTCAAACTAAATGTTATTAACACCAAATTTCAGATCCTTGGTTGCTATGACACTGGGAAGGGATGAGCCGAATTTGGCGAACTTTGACTAGTAGGGGGCGCTACAAATATCGAAAGTTTATATCTCTTGAACGGCTACACCGATTTTTACGAAATTTGGTCAGTATGATGTAGGGCCAATCCTGAGGCCATATCTAGAAGGTGGTCATGACTGATCAATGTGGGTGTGGCTTATTACAAGATATAAAACAAACATTAATTTTAGCCAAACTATTATGCTGAGAGCTTTGAAATGTATATGGTACATAAAGATTAGGACACAGTTTTTCAAAAACAAAAATTGCACATGTACTCTACTAGGTTGCGCTATAATAGATGCAATCACGCTTTTGCCTGTAAGTTCCACATTTTATATAACACATTATAAATATAAACATAAACGTTATATCCATATGTTCCCTGAATAGACCTGGGTTTTCTGACATAGGACACGACCACTTCTGCTGCAGAATTCGCTCGCTAAATCGGCACATATGCAAAACCTACTTTTTCGAACTCCTCCTTGGGATTTTGTCCGGTCTGCGTGAAACTTGGCAGGTACACTCTTCAGGTCGACCTGATCTAAAGTTATCAAAAGAATTTTGCTCGGTCAAAAAATGCGGAAAATATTAACGAACACATTTCTGTAGCTAGCTATAAAAATGTAAAGTGTGTGATATCTCAGTCAAATTAAATGTTATTAACACCAATTTGAGTTCCTTGGTTGACATGACACCGGGAAGGGATGAGCCGAATTTGGCGAAATTTTGTCATTAGGTGGCACTAAAAAGATGGGAAGTTTATATCTCTTGAACGGCTTCACCGATTTTGAAGAAATTTGGTAAGTATGATGTAGGGCCAATCCTGAGGCCATATATTGAAGGAGGTCATTACTGGTCAATGTGACTGTGATTTATTACAACAACTCCAAATCGGCACACATTCAGCCTTTTGCACTTCCAGTGCACTTCCCATCACAGCGTATACCACGTCTCAGACGTTGGCCTGTGTCTTCACTTTTGCTCTGAGCCCATCGTCCTTTGGGCCAACTTCTATGGGCTCTGCGGTCCGAGTCGCGCGGGGGGCTTGGCCCCCGTTTAGAACTGCTTCCAGTTCTAGTTACACGTCGATATAGCTTCGATGCAGCAGTTAGCGATCGGACACTGACAGTCACCCCGGGCTAACATCATCAACACTGCGGTTAAACGAGCACCAAGTGTTCGTTCCTGGTGGAAAGAGTGGAGTTGGGACAGCGGGAGAGCTTACTTGAAGGTGAGGATGCACAGCGGTCTGTAGGACTTGTGGCTCGTATTGTCCGCCATTCTCTTCCCCCAGAAGTCGTTGCTGAAGATGTTTCTGAGGCTGGAGCCCGGTCGGACGTCCGGGTTGTTGATGATAGCCCAAACATCGTCGTGCACCAACTCCCCGTGGAGAGAGTTGCTGTAGCACAGTGCGCACAGGGCAGCCAGCACGGCGTAGCGACCCGCAGCCCACACCGCCTCCGGCCGGATGGTCAGCCGCGGCGGATGGTGGGCTTTCTTCTCCTGCCCCGGCGCTGTCATGTCGGGCTTGGCTTTTCCCGCGGCTCCGCTGGGCTGAGGATGAAACTGGGGGATACGTCCATTCCGCCTGGCAGGTAGCGGCTGTGTGTGCTGTGGACTGCGGGGACGGTGTGCAATTCTTATGCTGCGTCCATGATCGGTCGGAAAACGTCACTTGATGTTTTACTGTAATCTTTCACGTTTCTATTAAAATAAATATCTTGTTAAAGACAATGTTAAACCTTCTTTATTGTATAGTATTGTACTAGGCAATTACTTTAGCAGCAGTTCCTTTATTGGACATTTGAATGAGTGACTGATTTGCTATTATTGTGGCTATGAAGATGGGAAGTGTTCTGTACTAGCACTGACATATTGGCATAAAAACAACAAAAAGACCTAAAGGATATATTCTGAATAAGTTGACTATGGTGTTTGTGTGTAGATAGTAACGAAACAAATCATACTAAAAATCCCCTTGGCACAAATGTAATTACATTGATATTAAAAAAGGACTGGGACTCGGTTCTGTTATGAGTTGCCTTTTGGAAATTATTTGGAGATAGTGGAAATAATTAAGGGACGAATGTTTATATGAGGTTGTAATGATAGAAATAGCATTATTAAGTGTTGATATTGGATTAAAGGAATCGTTTATCCAGAAGTGTTGGGTGTACGAGTTTTTGTGCAGTACCAGAACGCAACATCAGCTCCAAGAGCCCGCCTACGGACGCATGCGCAGAGGGACAGTGCCAATCGCCGACAGTAACATCATCTGCTGAAAATCAATGCAGCTCGGCGGAAACTGCACGAACGCATAGACGCGAGGGCACATACGTGACCTTATCATCGTCATGAGCTGACGAGTCTGACCGAAGAGAGGAGGAGCAGACACATGGATGCTCCTGCGGGAGAGGGTTCTTAACCTAGCCTCTGATAAGCAAGTTCAAAAGCTGTATATTTACCTTATCTTTGGGCAAGACATGCTTCTATTTTAAACTATTTTTCTTCGTTTGTTTGTTGGCATTTCTGCCTGTTTTACATACTGACAGCAGCAGGGAGACAGGAAAGGCAGGAGAAGAAGTTTTACACAATGTTTTACTTACACATTTTGCAAAACTTTGTCCATTGTGTCTTAACAACAGAGAAATAAATATACAGTGCAGGCTATGTTTGAGTATTCCAAAACGTTGTCTCCTACTTACTGTTATGTGCGTTATTGTTTGTGACGTGGAAGCTTCAAGTGGCATACTGGACACACGATTGGCTCCAAATCAAATTCTGTTGTTGTATTCATGCCTCAGATGGACACTAGTGAGCCTAGCCTTCGGCAGAAGCTGTGTGCCAAACGTATATCACAAGTTTTTTGGGAAAGGAACTGTGGCATAAAAGTGAGAGAGGAATAGGTGAGAGAGGGAATATTGGGGGAAGGTTACGGAAGCCTGAAAGGACTGCAAGTGTAATTATTTTTTGAGTGCCAGTATCACAAGATCATAAGTTATATTTTGTGTTATCTTGAGATAATAAAGCTAGTTTTCTTATGATAACAGGTTGATTTGTCTTGTTATCTCCAGAAAACAAATGGCAGAATGTTCAAGATAACAAGATCATATGTCATGCACCATTTGAATTTGAATCCATTGATGTGAGATGGTGGTATTTACATTATGGCTGCTGTAGGGATAGCTGTAACAATCCTATCATTATGTAGTAATTGTTTCCTCACAGACTTTTTAAAAGGAAACACTTGTGAGGAGTGACTAGCTAACGTGTGTACTGTATGTACTGTATTCAAGTCTGTGGCAGAGAGAGGGCAGAATAAACGACAGTCTTACATACAGTGATCAACTCAAAGCACATGTTGATAATGTCCAGTCTGCTGCACTTCTCAGCACAGGGAAAAGAAACTGCCCATATTAGTGGGTGTTTTAATGGTGTAGACTAATGAAATATAAATTAGTTAGATTGCAGGACAGACACGATTGGTACTTCTTGATCTGAGCTTCTTTTTCAGCTTAATGAGTTAGATAAATTAAATGTATTAGTATATGTTTATATATGAACATATATAAACATAATAATCAATAATTGATAATCAACAATCGATGATTGACAACAGATAAATTGATAACAGAAATAACTACTTAGTTGCTTCCCACATATAAAGTAACTGCAGGTGGTAAGCTTCAGATTGATTGTGTTGTATTATTTTATTACATTTAGTTGTAAAGGTAACCTTATTATTTTTACCTCATAATTCAGGGAATCATACTCTGATGTTCAGAGAAAAATATCTTGACTCCTGTTGCATTATTTTTTATGGGAATTGTGGTTGTTTTAAGGTCACAAAACAAAAGAGAAAGAGCACATGTAGAGGGAGAGCCTGAGGCCATACAGCAAAGAGTCAGTCAACAACATGCTGAACATTCTGGTGTGTCCTCTCGCAACCTGACTGGTCACCGATTGCTCTGCCTCCTGCTCTGAAACAGAGCTCATTTCAGTCTGAGCCACTCCAGCATACTGCAACAGCTGCTCACACTGAAAACAACCTGAGCTTACAGCAGGCTGAAAGATGAAAGTGAAGCCAGTCATGTTAAAAGGCTAACTCCTAATGAGGAACTCACAGACATTATCACCAATTCTGAAGCCCAACAGAACATTTTACCATCTTTAAAGATAAAGCACGTAAGATTTCTGCTTTAGAATGTCTAAAAATGACTATACGTTTGTTATATATTTTGTTGAGTCGTGTACTGACATTATCCCAAAAGTGTCCAACAATGTTCAAACCAAGAGAAATCATAAATCTTAATTATGGTAACTGACGTTTTATTTGGACACCTATTGCTATAATTTCCGGAAGAGAGTCTTTGAGGTTTCGCTGTTATCATCTATAGTTCTAAGAGTTCTTTTTGTAAAGATTATTACCTGTTGTTTAAACATGTGTTTGATGGTCCTTCGGTACTTGAAATCTCAGAAATATTTGCACAGGCATTGAAAGTGGTGCAAAGTTTTATTTATGATGGGTTCTACACATAGGTGGTCCTAAATGGCTCCATAACACCCCCTAGAAATGTTTCACAGCACAGCCCCAGTTACGTTTCACATGTACAAAAGTCGGTACGGATGTGTGTACAAAAAAGCCTCTTGGCACAATACCCGAAACCCAACATAGTGTCAGCCATTTTGAGATTTGTTTAGTTTTTCTTTTTACTATTTATAGGAATAGTACTTTAACAAATTCCTCCTATACATTTATAAGATTAATCAGATTAATCAGATGAACTACATATTGGGGCAGTCCACAGTAAACACTCAAATGTTGAAATTGATTAAGAGTCTTTGTCCACGGTGCACGGCTTGCCTATGGAGGCATGGCAAAATTTGAGGTTTCGCCATCAAACAGGAAGTTGTTGTTGATGGCCAATAGTTGCCTGTAATTTCACCAAAATTATCACATGCAGATGTGGATACCTTGCAATCTGGTGTGGCTTACATGATTGATCTTAGCAAATGTCTCCACAGCACCCCTCAGAAAATATAAACAAGGTTGCCCTTGCAGTACGTTTCACCTACAAGTCTGAAAACTCTTAGGCACTCTTGTCACATAAAGATACACAAGAAAGCCTCTTGTACACACAACAGGAAGTCAGCCATTTTGAATTTAGGTTTGTGTGTTGTGAACAACCTAACAATGGGCTTGCCTGTGGTGGTGTGGCGAATTTCGATTATTTGCAATAAAACGGGCAGTTGCTGTAATTCCACTGTACATGGTTAACTCTGCTTCAGGCTTTACACATTTGATCCTGGACTGAAGACATTAACATGCCAATAATCAATTCTAATCACAGTGCTGCCTATTGGCAACAAAAAATACCATGTTTTATATTTGATGCACTCCCTCTAGCAGGTTGACCTGATCCAATTCACATTTTCTCTGATAAGTCAAAGGACCTTGATGATGCCATATGGAGTCTTGTGGAAACACATTATTCAGCATGAAAGAGGGAGTTGCTGTAACTTGGCTGTACATGATCAGTTCTGCACCAAACTTATATTTGGCAACAGTCTGGGCCTGAAGACATTTGCATGCTAATATTAAGTAACAGTTATATTGTTTTAGTTTTTGTTAGTTTCACTTGAATATTATGGAAGCAAATCTGTTCCATAATTCAAATTAAAATGGATTAATAGAAATGCCTTTTCATTTTCAGAATATAGCTGCATTTTTTGACTCAAATAAAATGAGTAATGAATCATCCAAATTACATTTTCATTTTCTTCTTCAAGACTGCTCATTTTGTAACTTAATTAAAATGATAAAGAAAATTACATTTAAGATTAAATATTTAACTGTCATGTATCATCACAGTAACAACGTTACATACGTTAGCAACTGTAAACACTCATAAAAACATTATAAAATCCATCCTGTGGTTTGGTGCCGACCTGTATACTGAATACATATGGAGTAGTTAACGTTTATA
Organism: Diplodus sargus; assembly: GCA_903131615.1. Classification (NCBI taxonomy): domain Eukaryota; kingdom Metazoa; phylum Chordata; class Actinopteri; order Spariformes; family Sparidae; genus Diplodus; species Diplodus sargus. Next base: position 107,253 of record CAEMYA010000221.1, on the reverse strand, counting down.
ATGATCAGAGAACGTTGCAGACGTTGTTTTTGGTTCCTCTCTGTTTCCTGAATATATACGTACGTGAGTGTATGTGTAAATGAGAGACATTATCTTATAGCACTTTGTAGAAGGAGCTTTATAAGGTTCACTCCATTGGTTTGTATTAGTTCACGGGGCTGAGCTGCCACATCCAAGATGGGGGCAACGTTGACGTACAGTCCAGCTGATACCTTCAGTTTATTACCGGGAATACTGACTGTAAAGTACCATGTGTGTTCCATGCGTCTGACTGTGAGACTGCAGTCTGACCCACACTCACTACTAGCAGCTCTTCAGAGTGGCTTCATTATGATCACCATAAATGTCAGAGCATTTGCGCATTGGAAAGAAATGAGTGGTGATTTCCCCACTGTTTTTAACAACATGTACCACAGTCTATGCTACCAACACAGCCTTCACACTCTGCTCTTGTCTCTCTTCTTGCTCCAGCGTGGAATATGCACACCGCCGCCCCTAACATAGATGCGTAGCACGGTCAGTCAGACTGGGGGCTGCAGAAGAACATAGGCCGCTGGCGTCAGTCTCCTGCGCTGCTTGGGATTGCGAATTCAAATTGAATTTTGTAACATTTTTTGCAGGGGGCGGGCTTGAAAATGAAAAAGCAGTTTTCTTTTTAGTTGTGTGACAAAATGAGCAGTCTGCTGACACAGCATTCACACTATTGTTCTTCTGGGGTTTATTAGTGTGAATGCTGCAAGCAATCACACTGTTGTTCTTCTGGCGTTTATTATTATTAGTGTGAATGCTGACACAGCATTCACACTATTGTTCTTCTGGAATTCATTATTAGTGTGAATGCTGACACAGCATGAGGAATTTAATCTTAGTCTTCTTCCGTACGTTTTTCGGCACCTATCTCCTCCTACAAATTTTGAGCGATTGAAAGCATTCAACCATCAAAATGTCAGCTTTTTCAGCTCTTTCAGCCTTCAACTTTTCAGCTTTTCAACTCTTCAGCTTTTTCAGCAATTCAGGTTTTTCAAAAAAATCTTTAACATTGACGCAAATGGGAAAACATTAAAATCCTCTGCAAAACTCATCGCCTTTCAACCTCTTCTTCTCCCTCATACGTTGAGCTGGAGATGCCATTCCAACTTTAAACGAGTCAGCGAAACTTGAACTATTGACACTGTATTCAGTTTTTAAAAATGTAGTACGGTTTTAAAAATATCGCAGTTTTAGTTTTAGGAACTTTTAGCTCCTCGTCTGATTTTATAATGGGTGTGTATTGCGTCGGCTAGAGTGGGTGACATCATCGCCACAGTGGAGAGAGGCTTTCGAAGATAGGAGCAAAAATTCGCTTCAGCTTGTTTTTGGTCCCAAATCTTTTACTTGACATAGACAATATATGCATAAAAATGTAGGAAATCTTGTTGGCTTTCAGCTGATGGTTTCATTTCAGATGTACGACTTACGGATTTGGATTTAGCAGCCCAAGGGCGACAAGAGGTCGAAACATAGCCCCATAAGCCGCAATGTTAATTTTGAGGCTAAATTTCTGTCCGAGAACAGAAGGTACCTGATTTGTCTCTCGCTCCTGTGCCCTCATTTCTCAATTGACAGAAACAAAAATGACGAGCGCGTTCAGCCATGTCTCCTCTCACTCACCATGTAGATATTTGGGCGATAACCCTTACAGTTTTTTCAAAAATCGCAGGGGTTTGGGAGGCGTTTTCCCATTCATTCTTTTGGGAGCAATTTGATCTCTGTCTCTGCTATTTCTCCAGCGTGTGTATCTTAAGGATGCATGTGTATTGCGTCAGCTAGAGTGGGTGACATCATAGCTACAGTTTGAGGCCGCTCGCAGAATGGAAGACAAAATTGTCTTCAGCTTGATTTTGATCCCAAATCATTTACTTGACATGTGCCCTCATTTCTAACTCGACAGAAATAAAAACGACATGAGCAAGTTCAGCCATGTCTCCTCTCACTCAGCATATAAATATATTAGCGATTACCATCCCGTTTTTTTCAGAAATCGCAGGTGTTTGCGAGGAGTTTTCCCATTCATTTTTATGGGGAATTTTCTTCTGGCTCTGCCATTCTCCAGCGTGTGTTGTGACTCAGCTTGAGTGTGTGACATCATTGCTACAGTGTAGAGCAGCTGGAAAATCTGGAGAAAGACTTCTCTTCAGCTGGATTTGGATCCCACATCTCTTACTTTACATAGACAATGCAGCCATTTTAAACTCTTTCTGCCGTTAACTTTCCACCTCCTCAGTCTTTTTTAACCCTTTCAAGCTCTTTCTGCCCTCTTACTGTGCGTTCAGACCAAAAGCGCACAAAGAGGAAAAAGATCCTGGAAGTCATTCATTGTGTATTGGGAGCCAGGCGGACAAGGAGGGAAAGGTGGAATAGGCGGAGGCAGGAGGAATAGGAAGATTAGGAGGAAAAATAATTTTAACATCCTCCAACTTTATGTAATGAGCTATGACGCATCGAGGTGGAAAAGGGGGAAAAGCCATCCGATAACCAATCGGGATGTCTCATTCTGCTGTCGTCCCTCGGTCAGGTCGGTCCCAGAGAAACACCCGCGTAACTTTGGTTCCTACCAAACATTCGCTAAAAATGTTAATTGCTGCAGTAGCAGAACACCCGGTCCTCTACGATTTCACCCTGTTCGCGTATGGGGATTAGAGCATAGATAGGCCCGCAAAATCAAGCCACACCCGACCCGAGATCGTGCACGTTGTGTCCGAGCCCGGCCTGCCCGGCCCGTTAACAGTATGAGCTGAACCCTTTTTTCAGTACTCAAGTCACTGTGCGTTACTATTATTGTTGTCATTTTCCATAGTAAAATTACATGTTTTTGCTTTCTTCTTACGTCTCGGGGAGTGATGTGACGTGTGCAATAAGTCACGTTTTAAGCATGATGACAACTCACGTGTCAGACCATGCAGCGACACAAACAACATAATACAGTCATTATTTTGAGTTATTAAAACATACAAATGCTTGATCAAGGGCCCGGCCGAGGATAGTGGAGGAAAATATCGACCGGTCAGGGTCAGGCTCGGGCTCTGGTAGAGAATCTAAACTCTAATAGGGATCAGTTAAAGACGGCCAATGCGTGGAAGAAGGTCGCTCGAGTCGTTGGTTTGCCTAGTGAGCTTTTAATTGTGTAATATGTTTGTAAGAAAGGAGAGAAATTATTGCATACTAGCGTTGCAACGTAGCATGCTAGCATGCTATTTAATGACTTTATCAAGTAACTTTCCGTGATCAACGATGTCGGTAAATTGATGGGCTGCTACAACACTACAGCAGTCGCTAGTTGCGTGGTGGTGTTTAAAGTTTGCGGGCCCTTTAAATTTAGAAGCAAGAATGAACAGGGTGACAAAAGGGACTTAAGCGACTTAGGTGGAGCGGACAAGGCGCACTAGGCGGACAAGGCAGATTTTCCTCTTTGTGCGCTTTTGGTCTGAACGCACAGTAACAAAAAGCAGCACTCTACAACTTTTCTGCCTTTTCAGTTTTTTTCACCTTTTTAAGCTCTTTCTGCCTTTCACTTTCCACCTTTTCAGTCTTTTTTCACGTTTAAGCTCTTTCTGCCTTTAACCTTCCACCTCTTCAGTCTTTTTTCACCTTTTTAAGCTCTTTCAAGCCTGTTACTCCACAACCGTTCGGCCTTTTCAGTCTTTTTTCACCTTTTTGACCTCTTTCAGCCCTCTTATTCTACAGCTTTTTAGCCTTTTCAGATATTCATCTTTCTGCCTTTTCAATTCCTTCAAACATTCAGCTTCATGTTCAGCGACAGAAACTGTTCAGCTATCAACATGTTCAACTTTTTAAACTCTTTTGGCCTTGAACTTTTCAACTTTTTCAGCTTTTCAGCAGTACATTCAGCAGATTTCTCTTCAGCCTTCAGCAATCAGCATTCACACTGTATTTTCGAGGGAAATACAATTTTTCTAGTTATTAGTGTGAATGCTCATAATCAAGTCATAATCGCAGTTTTAGTTTGAGCGATTTTTAGCCCGTCTTCTGAGTTTATAATGGGTGTGTATTGCGTCGGCTAGAATGAGTGACATCACCAACAGCCGGACCCCAGAGGGCAGAGCAGCCCTGAAAAAGTAGACAAAACTGTCTTCAGCTTGATTTTGATCCCTCACCTTTACTTGGTTTGAGGATAACCATCACAGTTTTTTCAGAAATCGCAGGAGTTTGGGAGGCGTTTTCCCATTCATTCCGTATTTTCGTCTCTGTCCCTGGTCCTGCTGCAGCATGTCTGCAGCCATTTTAAGCTCTTTCTGCATTTAACTTTTCACCTTTAAGCCTTTTTTCACCTCTTTAAGCTCTTTCTGCCCCTGTACGCTGCAACTTTTCGGCCTTTTCATTCGTTTTTCACCTTTTTAAGCTCTTTCTGCCTTTCACTTTCCACCTTTTCAGTCTTTTTTCACCTTTTTAAGCTCTTTCTGCCTTTAACTTTCCTCATCACCCGGAAATCACAATTTCTCTCGTTAAATCATGCATATTGGTGTTGAAACTTGCCTGAAAAGCTGGAGTTTGAAAGTGGCTCATTTTTTTCGCTTTGGCTCTTTTTCCGAACAGGAATAGCGCACAATAGTTCGCGTTCCTAAAGCACGAGATTTTGACTGTGCTCCTGTGATGACGTTACCACAGGAGGCTACTTGCATAAGCTTGCATAAGCATCGGCTCACAGCCGTCCTCAGCCAGACTTTCTGAGTGAGCACGTCGAATCTGCTTATTTCTCTGTCATTTTCACTATAGGCTTACAGATAAAAACAGCTGCACACTCAACATGCAGCGAGGCATTACCAAATGAACACAGATTAATTCGTCCTGAACGGACATATTAACAGCCAGTCTCGTGCCAGAACTGTCCGAGTCTCTCCAAACGCTTCAGACGTCGAACGGTTGGGCCGGTGTGTTTCTGCGTTTAAGCTCTTTCTGCCTTTAACTTTTCACCTTTCAGCCTTTTTTCACCCTTAAGCTCTTTCAGCCCTCTTACTCCAAAGCCTTTTGAACCTTTTCAAATATTCATCTTTCTGCCTTTTCAACTCCTTCAAACATTCCGCTTCATGTTGAGCCATGAAAATGTTCAACTTTTTCAACTCTTTCAGCCCTTTTCAACTTTTCTGTCTCTTCATCTTTTTAAAATGTTCATCTTTTGCCTTTTCAGCTTCTTTATACATTCAGCTTCATGTTCAGCTACAGAAAGTGTTCAGCTATCAACATGTTCAACTTTTTAAGCTCTTTCAGCCTTGACCTTTTCAACTTTTCAGCTTTTCGACTTTTCCAGCTTTTTGGAAGTACATTCAGCAGATTTCGCTTCAGACTTCAGCATTCACACTGTATTTTCGTAGGAAATGCAAATTTTTCTAGTTATTATTCCTGCTTCCGTACGTTTTTTGTCCGCTTTCTTCTCCTTCAAATCTTGAGCTATTGAAACCATTCAAATATCAAAATGTTCAGCTTTTTAAGGACATTACTGCTTGTATTTCTCTCTTTTCTACCTTTATACTTTTGGAAATATTAAGCTTTTTATGCAAAATCTTTCCCATTCATCCTTATGGAGATTTTTTCAAATGTCATTCTGCTATAACTTCAGCATACCTTCAGCTACTCAAACCATTCAAATATTAAAATGTTCAGCCTGTTCAGCTCTTTCAACCTTCTTCTTTTCAACTTTTCAACTTTTCAACTTTTTCAGAAATTCAGCTTTTTCCCCAAAAAATTTAACATTGCCGCAGATGGGAAAAGCTTCAAATCCTCTTCAAAATTCATCGCCTTTCAACCTCTTTTTGCTCCTCATACATTGAGCGAGAGACACCATTCGAACTTTAAAGCAGTCAGCAGATCTTGAACTATTGGACCTGTATTCAGTTTTTAAAAATCTTATACAGTCTTGAAATAATTGCAGTTTTAGTTTGAGCGACTTTTAGCGTTTATAATGGGTGTGTATTGCGTCGGCTACAGTGAGTGACATCACCAACTGCCGCACGCCAGAGTGTAGAGCTGCCACGAAAAAAATGGACAAACTTGTTTTCAGCTTGAGTTTGATCCCTCACCTTTTACTTGACATAGACAATATATACATAGAAATGTAGGAATCCTTGTTGGCTTTCAGTTGATGGTCTCATTTCAGATGTGGGACTTACAGTTTTAGATCTAGAAGCCCGAGACCGACAGCAACTCTCAATCCTGTCCCATAGGCCGCAATGTTAATTTTGAGCCGAATTTTCTGGAAATTAGCAGACAGTACCTGATTTGTCTCTCGCTCTCCCGCCCTCATTTTGCACTCTTCAGAAATAAAAATGACATGACCGCGTTCAGCAACTCCTCCTCCACCATACAATTATTTTGATGATAACCCTCACAGTTTTTTCAGAAATCGCAGGAGTTTGGGAGGCGTTTTCCCATTCATTCCTTATGGGGGATATTTTCGTCTCTGTCTCTGGTCCTGATACAGCATGTCTGCAGCCAACTTTTCACCTTTCAGCCTTTTTTCACCTTTTTCAGCTATTTCTACCCCTTACTATACAACCTTTTGGCCTTTTCAGTCTTTTTTCACCCTTTTAAGCTCTTTCCGCCCTCTTACTCTGCAGCTTTTCATATGTTTTAACCTGTTTAACCTCTTCCAGTCCTCTTACTCCACAGCTTTTCATCCTTCTTCTTCTTTTTTATGCTTTTTCGGCCCTCCTACTTCATCCTTTTAAACCTTCATGAGCTTTTTCGGCCCTCTGACTCTACATTTTCTCATCCTTTTTTCAACCTTTTTAACCTCTTCCAGCCGTCTTACTCGACAGCTTTTCATATGTTTTCATCTCTTTAACCTCTTTCTGCCCCCATACTCTGCAACTTTTTGGCCTTTTTCAGTCGTTTTTCACCTTTTTAAGCTCTTTTTGTCCTCTTACTCAAGAAACTTTTCGGTCTTTTCAGTCTTTTTACACCTTTTTAAGCTCTTTCAGACCCCTTACTGTACAACTTTTTAGCTTTTTCAGATATTCATCTTTCGGCCTTTCCAACTCCTTCAAACATTCCGCTTCATGTTCACCTATGAAAATCTTCAACTTTTTCAACTCCTTCAGCCCTTCTCAACTTTTCTGTCTCTTCATCTTTTTAAAATGTTCATCTTTCTGCCTTTTCAGCTTCTTTATACATTCAGCTTCATGTTCAGCCACAGAAAGTGTTCAGCTATCAACATGTTCAACTTTTTAAGCTCTTTCGGCCTTGACCTTTTCAACTTTTCAGCTTTTCGACTTTTTCAGCTTTTCTGCATTACATTCAGCAGATTTCGCTTCAGACTTCAGCATTCAGCATGTATTTTCACAGGAAATTCAATTTTTCTAGTTTTCTAGTTAGTGTGAATGCTGACACAGCATTCACACTATTGTTCTTCTGGAATTTATTAGTGTGAATGCTGAGTCAGCATTTAAAAAGAAAATTTAACATTGACGCAAATGGGAAAACACTAAAATCCTCTGCAAAACTCATCGCCTTTCAACCTCTTCTTCTCCCTCATACATTGAGCTGGAGACGCCATTCCAACTTTAAACGAGTCAGCGGAACTTGAACTATTGACACTGTATTCAGTTTTTAAAAATATTGTACGGTTTTGAAAATGTCGCAGTTTTAGTTTTAAGGAGTTTTAGCCCGTCTTCTGATTTTATAATGGGTGTGTATTGCGTCAGCTAGAGTGCGTGACATCATCGCTAGACTGTGAGGCCGTTCGCGGAATGGGAGACAAAATTGTCTTCAGCTTGATTCTGAATCCACATGTTTTACTTGACATAGACAATATATGCATAGAAATGTAGGAAATCTTGTTGGCTTTCAGCTGATGGTCTCATTTCAGATGTACGACTTACAGTTTTGGATGTGGAAGCCCTGGAGTGACAAGAACCCGAGCAGCCGCTCCATAAGCCGCAATGTTAATTTTGAGCCTAAATTTCTGTCCGAGAGCAGACGGTACCTGATTTGTCTCTCGCTCCTGTGCCTTTATTTCTGACTCGACAGAAATAAAAACGACATGAGCGAGTTCAGCCATGTCTCCTCTCACTCAGCATATAAATATTTTGGCCATAACCATAACAGTCTTTTCAAGAATCGCAGGGGTTTGGGAGGCGTTTTCCCATTCATCCTTATGGGATCCCTTCATCTTTGTCTCTGTTACTTCTCCTGCGTGTGTATCTCAACAATGCATGTGTATTGCGTGAGCTAGAGTGTGTTACATAATCACTTGATTGAGAGCAGCTGGAACACTGGAGAAAGAATTCTCTTTAGCTGGATTTGGATCCCACATCTTTTACTTTACATAGACCAGTGGTGTCAAACTGATCCAAGAAAGGGCCACTGTGGCTGCAGGTTTTTATTCCAACCAAGCAAGAGCACACCTGATTTAGATCAGGTGTGCTCTTGCTTGGGGTTCCTCCTGCTCCAGCATATGTGCAGCCATTTTAAGCTCTTTCACCCTTAACTTTTGTACATTTTCATCCTTTTTTCACCTGTTTTAGCTTCTTCAGCCCTCTCACAGCTCTACAGCTTTTCATCCTTTTCCATGTTTTTTTCACCCTTTTAAACTCTTTCAGCCTTTAACTTTTCAACTTTTTAGCCCTTTTTTACCATTCCAGCCCTCTTACTTTACAGCTTTATTTCACCTTATTGAGCTCTTTCAACCCTCTTTTTTACATGTTCATCCTTTTTTCACCTGTTTTAGCTTGTTCAGCCCTCTCACTCTATAGCTTTTCATCCTTCTCCATCCTTTTCATCCCTTTTTCACCCTTTTAAGCTCTTTCAGCCTTCACCTTTTCAAGTTTTTAGCCTTTTTCACCATGTTACCCCTTCCAGCCCTCTTACTCTACAGCTTTTCACCTTTTCAGGTTTAAAAAAAATATTTTGTCCTCTTCCAGCCCTCTTACTCTACAGCTTATTAGCATTTTCAGATATTCACCTTTCTGCCTTTTCAGCTCTTTCAAACATTCAACTTCATGTTCAGGAACTAAAATGTTCAACTTTTTCAACTCCTTTAGCCTTTAACTTTTCTGCCTTTTCAGCTTCATGTTCAGCTCCAGAAACTGTTCAGCTGGCAACATGTTCAACTTTTTAAGCTCTTTCAGCCTTTAACTTTGCAACTTTTTCAGCTTTTCAGCCTTTTCAGCTTTCCAGCTCTTTCAACTTTTCTGGCATTTCAGCTTTCAGCTTTTTCAGCTTTTCGGCAGTACATTCAGCAGATTTCGCTTCAGCATTCACACTGTATTTTCGCAGGAAATGCAATTTTTCTAGTTAAAGTTATTATTCTTCTTCCGTACGTTTTTTGGCACTCTTCTCCTACAAATCTTGAGCGATTGAAACCATTCAAATATCAAAATGTTCAGCTTTTTTAGGACATGATGGCGTCTATTTTTCTTGTTTCTAACCATCATACTTTTGGAAATATTAAGCTTTTTCTGCCAAATTTTTCCCATGCATCCTTATGGGGATTTTTTCAAATTTCATTCTGCTATAACTTCAGCATACGCTCAGCTATTCAAACCATTCAAATATTAAAATGTTAAGCTTTTTCAGCTCTTTCAACCTTCTGCTTTTCAACTTTTCAACTTTTCAACTTTTGCAGTAATTCAGCTTTTTCCCAAAAAAATGTAACATTAAATCAAATGGGAAAAGCTTCAAATCCTCTTGTTCCTCATACGTTGAGCGAGAGACACCATTCAAACTTTAAACCAGTATCAAGACCTTGAACTATTGCGGATGTATTCAGTTTTTAAAAATTTAGTATGGTTTTGAAAATATCGCAGTTTTAGTTTTTGGAACTTTTACCTCCTCTTCTGATTTTATAATGGGTGTGTATTGCGTCGGCTAGAGTGGGTGACATCATCGCCAGAGTGGGGAGCGGCTTTCGGAGATAGGAATGAACATTCTCTTCAGCTTGAATTTGGTCCCAAATCTTTTACTTGACATAGACAATATATGCATAGAAATGTAGGAAAACTTGTTGGCTTTCAGCTGATGGTCTCATTCCACATGTACAATTTACGGTTTTGGATTTAGAAGCCCAAGAGCGACATGAAGTTGAACTAGAAAAATTGCATTTCCTGCGAAAATACAGTGTGAATGCTGAAGCGAAATCTGCTGAATGTACTGCCAAAAAGCTGAAAAAGCTGAAAGCTTAAATACCAGAAAAGTTGAAAGGGCTGAAAAGCTGAAAAGCTGAAAGGGCTGAAAAGCTGAAAAAGTTGAACATATTGCTAGCTGAACAGTTTCTGGAGCTGAACATGAAGCATGAACATGAAATGTATGAAAAAGCTGAAAAGGCTGAAAAGCTGAAAAGGCAAAAAAGTTAAAGGCTAAAGGAGTTGAAAAAGTTGAACATTTTAATTGCTGAACATGAAGTTAAATGTTTGAAAGAGCTGAAAAGGCAGAAAGGTGAATATCTGAAAAGGCTAAAGAGCTGTAGAGTAAGAGGGCTGGAAGAGGTTAAAATATTTTTTTAAAAAGCTGAAAAGGTGAAAAGCTGTAGAGTAAGAGGGCTGGAAGGGGATAAAATTGTGAAATAGGCTTAAAACTTGAAAAGGTGAAGGCTACAAGAGCTTAAAAGGGTGAAAAAAGGATGAAACGGATGGAAGAGGATGGAAAGCTGTAGAGTGAGAGGGCCGAAAAAGCTAAAACAGGTGAAAAAAGGCTAAAAAGGTGAAAAGTGAAAGGTTAGAAGAGCTTAAAAATGTGAAAAAAGGATGACAAGCTGTAGAATAAGAGGGCCGAAAAAGCTTAAAAAGGTAAAAAAAGGATGAAAAGCTGTAGACTAAGAGGGCCGGACAAGGTTAAGAAGGTTAAAAAGGCTGAAGTAAGAGGGCTGACAAAGCTTCAAAAGGTGAAAAAGGATCAAAAGCTATAGAGTAAGAGGGCTGGAAGGGGTTGAAATGGTAAAAAGGGCTAAAAAGTTGAAAAGTTAAAGGCTGAAAGAGTTTAAAAGGGTGAAAAAAGCATGAAAAGGATGGAAAAGGCTGAAAAGCTGTAGAGCTGTGAGAGGGCTGAAGAAGCTAAAACAGGTGAAAAAAGGATGAAAATGTACAAAAGTTAAGGGTGAAAGAGCTTAAAATGGCTGCACATACGCTGGAGCAGGAGAAACCCCAAGCAAGAGCACACCTGATCTAAATCAGGTGTGCTCTTGCTTGGTTGGAATAATTGTATTTTTGGTTGCTATGCCGCCGTACTAGGTGGCAGCCTGTTGCAGCAGCTCCCATGGGCTTCCAAGTTTTTTTGTATTTCTGTTTTGATTTTCAATGTGATTTTTGGCAACTCTTCTCAAGAGACAGTGAGAAGATGGACACTTCCTTTTTTAAACTTTTTTGTCTTTTTTGAACAAGACGGACGAGCTTGTGGCACTTTGTAGTTTATGTTTATTATGCTAACCCTAGCAACGGAGGGACAGGAGCGCATCATTGAGCGCATTTATTACAGACCTGAGGTCCTGAAGGAGCTGCGGAGGAGACGCCGTGGCTGCAGAGCCGGAGTGAAATGGAGGGGGAAGAAGAGGAGACACAGACCGGCTGTACCGGCGATCGTCATGGGAAACGTGAGGTCTCTGGGGAACAAGACGGACGAGCTCACCGAGCTGATAAAGGCTCAGAGGGAATATCGTGAGTGCAGTGTGTTGTGTTTCACGGAGACATGGCTTCACTCAAACATCCTGGACCACAGCGTGGCGATTCCCGGCTTCAGCACTGTTCGGGTGGACAGGGATGTGATAAGCAGCGGAAAGAAGAAAGGAGGAGGGATTGTACTGTATGCGAGTGAGTGGTGGTGTAATCCCGGACATGTTCACGTGAAGGAACGTCTCTGCACCCCGGACATTGAACTGTTGACTGTGGGGATGAGGCCTTATTATTTGCCCCGGGAATTCACGTACGCCGTCATTATCGGTG
>CAEMYA010000221.1:70609-93238 GCA_903131615.1 Diplodus sargus | reverse complement strand
ACCTTCTCCGGAAGGCTGCTTCAGCTTCGCTGTCGTAGCAACAGATACAGGAAATCTTTCCTGCCACAAGCCATCACTTTATACAACAACTCTCTCACCTCTGCCTGATAGAGAACTCTGGTCTCTATACTGTTTTGTTGTATATATTATTATTGTTTATTGTTTATAGCACACTGTGCACTGTATATATTCACTATGTATATATTGGATTCTATTTATGTTATAGAGAGATAACATATAATTGTCCTGAGAGACAAATCAGGTACCGTCTGCTCTCGGACAGAAATTTAGGCTCAAAATTAACATTGCGGCTTATGGAGCGGCTGCTCGGGCTCTTGTCGCTCCAGGGCTTCCACATCCAAAACTGTAAGTCGTACATCTGAAATGAGACCATCAGCTGAAAGCCAACAAGATTTCCTACATTTCTATGCATATATTGTCAATGTCAAGTAAAACATGTGGATTCAGAATCAAGCTGAAGACAATTTTGTCCCCCATTCCTCGAGCGGCCTCACATTGTAGCGATGATGTCACCCACTCTAGCTGACGCAATACACACCCATAATAAAATCAGAATACGGGCTAAAACTCCTTAAAACTAAAACTGTGACATTTTCAAAACCGTACAATATTTTTAAAAACTGAATACAGGGTCAGCAGTTTAAGTTTCACCGACCGTTTAAAGTTGGAATGGCGTCTCCAGCTCAAGGTATGAGGGATAAGTAGAGGTTGAAAGGCGATGAGTTTTGCAGAGGATTTTAAGATTTTCCCATTTGCGTCAATGTTAATTTTTTTTTTTTAAAAAAGCTGAATTTATGAAAAAGCTAAAAGGTTGAAAAGCTGAAAAGCTCAAGGAAGAAAATAAGAAAAATAGACCAGATCATGTCCTACACTAGCTGAACATTTTGATAGTTGAATTGTTTCTAGAGCTCAATATTTGTAGGGGGAGATAGATGCCAAACAACGTACGGAAGCAGGAATAATAACTTTAACTAGAAAAATTTGCATTTCCTACGAAAATACAGTGTGAATGCTGAAGTCTGAAGCGAAATCTGCTGAATGTACTTCTGAAAAGCTGAAAAAGTCGGAAAGCTGAAAAGTTGAAAAGGTCAAGGCCGAAAGAGCTTGAAAAGTTGAACATGTTGATAGCTGAACACTTTCTGTAGCTAAACATGAAGCTGAATGTATAAAGAAGCTGAAAAGGCAGAAAGATGAACATTTTAAAAAGATGAAGAGACAGAAAAGTTGAAAAGGGCTGAAAGAGTTGAAAAAGTTGAACATTTTCATGGCTAATCATAAAGCGGAATGTTTGAAGGAGTTGAAAAGGCAGAAAGATGGATATTTTAAAAAGCTGAAAGGGCAGAAAGGCTGACGGGGGCTGAAAGAGTTTAAAAAGTTGACCATTTTAATTGTTTAACGTGAGGTTAAAAGTTTGAAGGAGTTGAAAAGGCAGAAAGATGAATATGTGAAAAGGCTCAAAAGGCTGTGGAGTAAGAGGGCTGAAAGAGCTTAAGGGTGAAAAAAGGCTGAAAGGTGAAAAGTTAAAGGCAGAAAGAGCTTAAAGGCAGAAACACACCGGCCCAACCGTTGGACGTCTGAAGCGTTTGGAGAGACTCGGACGAGGTCGGGAACATGTCTGTTCGGTGTGTTCAGCTGTGTTGGAAGCTTTCAGAGCTGTTTGGACGTTGTCTGCTCCGATTCAGCATGAGAAGTCTGAGGAGGAGGGCTGTCGGACGTCTGAGCCATTGGATTCTCTGATTGGTTGTGTGCCAGCTGAATGGCCGTTCTGATGGTCATGTCGTTTTTATTTCTGAAGAGTGCAAAATGAGGGCGGGAGAGCAATAGACAAATCAGGTACCGTCTGCTAATTTCCGGAAAATTCGGCTCAAAATTAACATTGCGGCTTATGGGACAAGATTGAGATATGCTGTCGGTCTCGGGCTTCTAGATCCAAAACCGTTAGTCCCACATCTGAAATGAGGCCATCTGCTGAAAGCCCACAAGATTTCCTACATTTCTATGTATATATTGTCTATGTCAAGTAAAAGGTGAGGGATCAAACTCAGGCTGAAAACAAGTTTGAACATTTTTTTCGTGGCAGCTCTACACTCTGGTGTGCGGCAGTTGGTGATGTCACTCACTCTTGCAGACGCAATACACACCCATTATAAACGCAGAAGACAGGCTAAAAGTTGCTCAAACTAAAACTGCGATTATTTCAAGACCGTACAAGATTTTTAAAAACTGAATACAGGTCCAATAGTTCAAGATGGGCTGACTGCTTTAAAGTTTGAATGGTGTCTCTCGCTCAATGTATGAGGAGCAAAAAGAGGTTGAAAGGCAATGAGTTTTGAAGATGATTTGAAGCTTTCCCCATCTGCGGCAATGTTAAATGTTTTTCGGAAAAAGCTGAATTGCTGAGAAAGTTGAAAAGCTGAAAAACAGAGGCTTGAATAGCTGAACGTATGCTGAAGTTATAGCAGAGTGAAATTTTAAAAAATCCCCATAAGGATGAATGGGAAAGATTTTACATAAAAAGCTTAATATTTCCAAAAGTATAAAAGGTAGAAAAGAGAAAAATACAAGCAGTAATGTCCTTAAAAAGCTGAACATTTTGATATTTTGAATGGTTTCATTAGCTCAAGATTTGAAGGAGAAGAAAGCGGACAAAAAACGTACGGAAGCAGGAATAATAAAAAAAAGAAGAAAGAAAAATAAATTCCAGAAGAACAACATTGCCTTTCAACCTCTTTTTGCTCCTCATACATTGAGCGAGAGACACCATTCAAACTTTAAAGCACTCAGCACATCTTGAACTATTGGACCTGTATTCAGTTTTTAAAAATCTTGTACGGTCTTGAAATAATCGCAGTTTTAGTTTGAGCGACTTTTAGCCTGTCTTCTGCGTTTATAATGGGTGTGTATTGCGTCGGCTAGAGTGAGTGACATCACCAACTGCCGCACGCCAGAGTGTAGAGCTGCCACGAAAAAAATGTTCAAACTTGTTTTCAGCTTGAGTTGTTCTAATAAATTCCAGAAGAACAAGAGTGTGAATGCCTTCAGCATCCACACTAATGATCAGCAGTTTCATCCTTGCGCTGTGTAATCAGGCAGCCTTCCCAAACGTCAGGCCCACCCGCCGTCTATGGCTATAGCGTTATATTTGTGTCAAAAGTCGCGCAAGCGAGAACACATCTGTACGCGCCCAGATCTCTCTCTCGCGTAAGTTATTTCGTGTCACGCGTGCAGATTTCAACTGCTGCGCGCTGTAGTTCATTCTTCGGGTTAGGGTTAGGGTCAGCAACAGAGTGAAGCAGAGGCAGGTGCGAGCGAGTAAAAAAACAACAGCAACACGCACAATAACGCTGTGTAGTTGCCCTGTGCGCGCTGGCTCTCTCCTGCTCTTGCTCTGTCTCTCCTCTGTGCTCGCGGTGAAGCTCTGCTTGCTCGAAGCAAAGATTTTTGACACTTGGGGGGCGGAGACCAAAGCCTGACCAGGCCCTCTTATGATTGGTCATTTTCCAGCCCCCACGTGGGTGCCTTCTCGTTTTTTTATTTGCTGGTGACAGCTTCCTCACAGACAGGAAGCTCAGTGGTAGCGGCAGCAAATTAGAAGAAGAAGAAGAAGAAGAAGAAGAAGAAGAACGGTGATTTGAGTAAGTACGTATGCTGCTGCATATTTGGTTTCATCCATCCATCCATCCATTTTCTTCCGCTTATCCGGGGCCGGGTCGCGGGGGCAGCTGCCTGAGCAGGGACATCCGGACTTCCCTCTCCCCGGACACTTCCTCTAGCTCTTCCAGGAGGATCCCAAGGCATTCCCAGGCCAGCAGGGTGACATAGTCACACCAGCGTGTCCTGGGTCTTCCTCAGGGTCTCCTCCCGGTGGGACATGCCAAGAACACCTCCCGAGCGAGGTGTCCCGGGGGCATCCGAAACAGATGCCCGAGCCACCTCAGCTGGCTCCTCTCGATGTGGAGGAGCAGCGGCTCTACTCCGAGCTCCTCCCGGTGACAGAGCTCCTCACCCTATCTCTAAGGGAGCGCCCCGCCACCCTGCGGAGGAATCTGATTTCGGCCGCTTGTATCCGAGATCTTATTCTTTCGGTCATGACCCAAAGTTCATGACCATAGGTGAGGGTAGGAACGTAGATTGACCGGTAAATCAAGAGCTTCGCCTTTCGGCTCAGCTCTCACTTCACCACGACAGACCGGTACAACGACCGCATTGCTGCAGCCGCTGCACCGATCCGCCTGTCAATCTCACGCTCGATCCTTCCCTCACTCGTGAACAAGACCCCAAGATACTTAAACTCCTCCACATGAGGCAGGAACTCTCCCCCAACCTGGAGGGAGCAAGCCACCTTTTTTCGGTCGAGAACCATGGCCTCAGACTTGGAGGTGCTGATTCTCATCCCAGCCGCTTCACACTCGGCTGCAAACCGCCCCAGGACATGCTGGAGGTCCTGGCTCGAGGGAGCCAACAAGACCACATCATCTGTGAAAAGCAGAGATGAGATCCAGTGGCTCCTGAACCAGATCCCCTCCAGCCCGTGGCTGCGCCTAGAAATTCTGTCCATAAAAATAATGAACAGAACCGGTGACAGAGGGCAGCCCTGCCGGAGTCCAACATGCACTGGGAACAGGTCTGACTTACTGCCGGCAATGCGAACCAGGCTCCTGCTCCGGTCATACAGGGACCGTACAGCCCTTAACAGAGGGCCTCCGACCCCGTACTCCCGGAGCACCTCCCACAGAATGCCACGAGGGACACGGTCGAATGCTTTCTCCAGATCCACAAAACACATGTGGACTGGTTGGGCAAACTCCCATGAACCCTCGAGCACCCTGCGGAGGGTATAGAGCTGGTCCAGTGTTCCGCGGCCCGGACGAAAACCGCATTGTTCCTCCTGAATCCGAGATTCCGAGAATCCGAAATAAGTGAATCAGAGGCAAAAAGGCCACTTTTCTTGACGACGGTCAGTCTGTTGTGTGAAATTAACAGACCACCGAACGTTGGGTAGCCCTACTCAAGTGAATGGAGCATTCTGCAGCATTAAGAAGAGCCGTGTGATAATTATTGTTATTTACAAGTAAGCCATGTTCTAAGCGAGATAATGTATAGTGAACTGGCCAAAAAACAACTCCCTGAGACCCCATTACATATGTGTGTTTACAGGGTATGTGTTGTCTGATATGAACTTCTGTCTTTTTTATATGCATGAAATGTTTCATGTGAATAAGGATCATAATTTTTAATACGATCTTCAACGTTCTGCTTTCCATGTCAACAGTGCATCCTAAGAGATGAGATGATTTCCAGGCTAACAACAAAGTTGCAGCCAGCGCTCTCAAGAGCACCTCTTGATTTGGACTTCCTGCTGTTCACATGTCGACAAGAGCTCTATTTATTTGAAGCACTGTCAAGGCATGTAAATATCTCCCCAGAACTTGTACTGGCCTTACAGGAATTGCTCAGGCTAGTAATGGACCACATTGAACGGGATGATGCTACCCGCACAACTGTTCAGACAGTAACTTGTGAGATGGGTCGACCCAGGTACAGCATCGAAGAAGAGAGACTGATCGAGCTATTGGAGACAAATCTTCCAGTGCACTACATTGCAATGTTACTGGGTGTTTCAGCCAATACAGTCAACTGATGAATGAGGGAATTTGACTTTTCTGCACGACAGTTCTACAGCAACTTGACAGACCAGGAGTTGGATGAGACAGTCCAACAAATACAAACTGAAATGCCAGCAGCAGGCTACCGCATAGTGAAAGGGAGGCTGAAGTCACTTGGAATACATGTGCAGTGGAGCAGAGTTGCTGCATCAATGCATCGAGTCGACTCTCTTGGAATTCTTTCCAGACTTACTGGAATGGGCTGCATTGTGCGCAGAACGTACTCTGTCAGGGGGCCCCTTTCACTGTGGCATTGTGATACCAACCACAAATTGATAAGGTTTGTACTGTTGAAAAGGTTGTTCACCTTGAGAGTTCCTATATTATCTGCAACACATTGTTGCTCATGTCAGAAAATGCTTGGTTTCCCATAATAATATTTGGCTATTTAAGATGTGTCAGTTTGTAATACAACTTCAGCATTAAATACTGGTACCAAGCATGAATAATTTAAATTAAATTAATTTTTCATCAAATTCAAGGCTGTTTTCCATGTTGCTCATACTGAAGACATGAAGAACATGTTCACATACGATGATAGCAAAGTAGAGAGTGAATGAGGAGAGATATCAGATGAGTCAACATGATTTCATTAATTTTGTTGCCCCAGCCCACTTTGCCTTTGATTCCTGTTTCCAGATGGTCTGAAATCAGTGTTTGCTGCAGTTTAAACTCTAGCTTCTTCCTGTGCTCCTCTTTCTTCTCTGATCTTCGCTCTCCAATTTATATTCCATATTGCTTCTTTAAACTAACTCTAAAAGTTGATGTCTTTTTGATGACCAAAAATGTAACTTGTCGGTAATCCTCCTTTGATGTTCCAATAATGTGGGATCAAAAACCACATTTTATGGGTATAAATGGAGTAAAATGTATGAGGAACTCCTAAAGGTTAAGAAAATACAAATATGTAGCTACTTGCCATGACATTTTGACATTTCCAGGTTGAAAGTTGTAACATGATGCCTTATACTGCAGGTACAACAGTGTACTTTTTGGGACAGTGGACGGCTACTTCAGGAAGGTAACATTTAATTTCATTGGCATTCATTATGTAGGGTTTATGTAAGCTAAGGTGTGTTGTTTAAATATGTAATAATTTCATAATGCAAACATATGACTGACAAATGAAAGGAAACACTGGAAGTTTAACTGCCAGGTATTGCTGTGAAATAATTAGAGTATTATTCAGAGTTCATCCAATTCTGCCCTCTGAATATATTGTTGGGATATACCTTTAAATTGTCAAGAAGAATTTCCACGTTGCAATGATCTGAATATAATGAATACTTAAAAACAAAAAATATTATATACATGTATCATAAATTTCTTATCATACCACAGGTGATGTGCTTGCAAGCGTTACAAATAACCGTGCATCTTCTGTATTTGCTGCCTTCAAAAGGGCTGTTTTGATCATGTTTGTGCAGTGTACTGGCACAAACATGATGGATGTTTGTTGTGGGCTATTACTAGACAGAATTTCAACATGGAATCTTGGATTGTAATGTTAAAGGTTTAGTAATGTCATTTCTTATACTCTTATACTAATTTCATAGACCAGGCGCACTTTGCAAGTTTCGTGCACTGGAGCTCTGTGCATTATTCCTCACTGACCGATTGCTACACATTTTAATCATCTCTGTGCTTGCACCTCAGCGTAAGAGGTGATCAAGGTGTGGAGAATGTGGAAATTGCACAACACATGTTCACCATCCGTGGAACTGACAGAGGGAGTTTCCTGTCTGGAAAAAGTGTCCACAATCAAAGGTATTTTAAAATTCTGCATGCCTGTCCTGGTGTTGGGATTGGTCTATGATTCTCAGGCTTTTAACTGTCCAAACCTGAGTTGGTGCTGACTGAATTGACCTGATGATCAACAATCATCTGACCTGACTGAGTAAATAAAAGGTGTGAAAAACAAGAACACAGTGATAAAGCCGAACCACGCAGCAATCACTGTAATATTAAAGCTTCAATTAAGAGGTTGAAATAATGTGAATCTCTGTCTTTGTAGGATTGAACGCTTGTGGCGCAATGTCAGGACATGTGTCACATCAAAATATTACCATGCTTTCCATAACCTTGAAACTGATCATCTTCTTCATGAGTCTTCCAAAGGTAAGGGTCTGTTGGGGTGTTGATGCTACTCCAGGTGATGCTAGTCCTTGTAAAATTAGTCAGTTTCAACAGCATTAGATTGGTTGACAAATGTCAGGGCTACTGTAATGAACATTAATGGAATCATGGTTCATTGCAGATCTTCTATTTTTTGAATTTGCAAAATGTTACAAAAACACTAGAAAAACCATCATGGTTGTAATTTCAAAAGGCAACCCTGTACTTAATGTTAAATTGTATAGGCTGTGTTTGATGTGCACCTATAAAAAAAGTGATTTACTATTACCCTGTCCTCAACAGAAGATTTTTTTGCTGTGCACATGACCTTCCTTCCAAAACTGAAGGCAGACCTGGAGGCTTTTGTCGAGGCCTGGAACAACCACCCTCTGAGAAGTGAAGGGAACAAAACTCCTGAACAGCTCTGGCTTGCAGGAAGGATGCTCAGACCAGTTGACCAGCCGGAGGATATTGAGGTTACCTTTTCCTTTTTAAATGACTACAATTCTCCAGTGTACCATTCAAATTATTTTAAATTACTTAACCGTTATTTTCAGGTAAAAAGTTACAGAAATGTCTTTTAAGGACTTCACTTGGACACAGCATTGTCATTTCCATTTGTTTTATTTAAATTGCGCCCAATCACAACTTACATCATCTTAAGGCACTTTTCTTCGTTGTAATGGAGGATTTCAGTTTTCTGCCTCATGACCTCAAGTCAGCTACAACTTTAGGGATAAAATAATGCAGTTTCATTTTAAAAAAAAATGTGTTTGCATATTACAGGCTGTATCTATTAAAGCCCATTTCTGAGAGTAAAAGTGATGTCCATATTGAGTTATATGGTAAAAACACAAAAGTGTGAGATACGTGTATGTAGTTTTTGCTTCCAATTTGTAACATTTTCTCATAATTTGGGGTTACTATACATATTCCAATATAGTTATAACATTGACTTAATCATCTTGTAAGACTAATTTATTACATTCTAAATCATAATGATTGTCAATCTGTTTTTCTATTAATTGTCTTCATTTTAAGTCTCACCAACCTTCTACATCAATCAGCCAGCCTAGCACATCTTTTAAATAATTTGATTTATCAGCCATCAGATTAATAACAAAGTAATAACCAAAATGTTTCATATTGATGTTATGAAATTGGATAAGCAGATAACCAGTGAACAGAGGGTAGTGATTTATGCCAATATTTGTATCATTTAACCTTACCTAAAAACATCACCAACCTAGGTCAAATCCTGGGAAGCAACAGAGAAATGCTCTCTTTTAAGGAACTTTAAGGAAGAAATTTGGTCTAGATAACTCAGATACATTCCGGTATTCAAATCAAGTCCATCATGCAAAGTTTCACAAATATCATGTTAGCAGATAATGAACTCTTTGATATTAAGTTCAGGGATGCAGTCTCTGGCAGTGGAAAGGTATTTAAAATATATAGGCTGTTATGTTACACTTCTTCTTGCATCTCTTTTAAAGTTATAAAAGCACAATGGGAGAAAGATTTGGGCATACACTTAACATCAGAACAATGGGAAACTATTCTGAGCCGCTCAAACAATCTTTCAAAATGTGTCAGGTATAAAATCATACAAATCAAGAATCTGTTCAGATCCTACATCACCCCACATAAACTTAAGAAAATGAATAATGACGGTACAGATAAGTGTTGGCATGGGTGTGGAATGAATGGAACTCTCATCCACTTACTGTGGCATTGCCCAGAAACACAGACATTTTGGTTAAAAATAAGAGATTATTTATGTAAATTATTCAAAATCAATTTTCCATTGGACCCAGCAGTGGGCCTTCTGGGAAAACAGATAGAGGGAGCAACCACAAAAAAACTTCAATATTTGTTAGACCTAGCCTTCCTTTCAGCTAAACGACTAATTCTTACAAACTGGAAAGTGAAGAAACCAAATTGTTTTGATATAGATAACTGGCAGAAGGACTTTCTGGAACTTGTTTCTATGGAACAAGCAGCCTCTGTTCTGCAAGATCTGGGAAGTGACCACACAGATCCTCTGAGTCAAATCATGTCACTCTTGAAAGAAAATCAAACTGATGAGGATATATCCTGATATAACACTGACAATGACAAGCCATTTAGTTTACTTTTGTTTATTAAATTTTACTTAGTTATTCATCGTATGTGTGTGTGTGTGTGTGTGTGTGTGTGTGTGTATGTGTTGTTGCTGCTGTTGTTTTTGTTTGTTTGTTAATTTTGCTGTACTGTATACGTAAAATTAAAAAAATTAAATAAATAAATAAATACATTTAAAAAATAACCTTACCTTAAACTATGAAACATTTTCCCAGAAATTTAGTTTCGCTTTAGGTACTTTTGATAGCCAACATTACAAACTTTTCGCTTATGTGACTGTCAGAAACTTGATATCTCAATTTGTTCAAGTATGCTTTTTTGTTACTTTAAACAAAACTGCCACTAAAGCCAAAACATTTCGGATAACTCATTGCATGTGTTGCTGTAGACATGGAATGAGACATGGTGTGCTACTCCGTCTTCTACAATTTCCAGGATATTCAGGAACCAGACATTGACTGGGATGTAGCCACAGACTTCGGAGAGGATGTAGATGGTGCGGTAGTGGTCCCCGAAATCAGCTGTCCACTGAATGATCAGTAGCTAGAGGAGATGCAGATGCTGCTCCATGAAAACAAAGACACTGATAGCCGAAATCTTTACCCCGTGTCAGGAGTATGTGGTTGCTGCTTTACTGATTGCCATAGCTTATTGTTACGATGCTGCTCCCTTACTGCTGTAGCCACCTTGAAAATTTGTTGAAAATGTTTGTAATTTGGATATTAATTAAATACAGTGAAACTGAAAATGCCCTTTTGGTCTTAATCTGAATGTTTTGAGTGTTTAACTGTCAAGTGCCCTGTCCTGTCCTCAGTGCTGTTGCAGTTAACAAACCAAACATTAGCACATGTGGTTTCTGGGCTTTCTTCATCAAAGATGTCGGTGTGTAGTATGTTGATAAAAGAATTCTGCGGAGGCAAGGCTGGTGGATAATAGAGCACTCTTTGTTGAAAACAGATCTCAATTGCCAGCGTCCGTCCACGGCCGTAACCTGGGTTTCTCTAATTTATGACAAAGTTCTGCCCAATGCTTTGTCCTCTGCTCTATAAGAAAATCCTTCGATCTAGGAAAATATACTAAGTGCCACTGTGGCTTCTCCGCTTGTGCAGGCCTTTTTAAAGTCTACTTCCTCGCATCGTCCCACTTCTTCCAATTGGTCACTTTGGTGGACTGAGGGTCCATCTATCCAATAGTAGAGAGAGAAGATAGGTAATGTACAGGAGGAGGCAGACTAACGTCCGCTGAGGTCACTTCTTGGAACTTACAGCCTGAAATGGACGGTCTCTTCATGCTTATAGAGAAATGTGTATCTTGAATCAACTCTAAACAATTATCATCAGAGATAAATTCAGTTTAGTGCTCCATATGGGTCTTTCCTCTTGCTAAACTTTTAACATACACACGGAGCGCTGTTTACCGGATCCGGGGCCCCTTGATATCTAAACATCGCATCAGCCACCTCTCTTGCCTCACAGTTAGGGAAAGCAACTATCACTATTACAGTTTGGCTCTCAATGTGTGACTGTGCAGACACCTCATAATTCCCCCCTTCGAGGCCTGCCAGGTCTCGATAAACACAAACACATTCACAATGGTTTTACCTTCGTCCAACTCTTGTCGCAGCTTGTCTGTTTTCAACAAAGTCCTCCTCATCCGAACCTATTACTAATTTCAGAGTCCTATTTTGAACTGAAATTTGGAATCAGCTAATTAACTAGTTCCCTCTTCAGGTCCTAGAGCATTTTAAATTACTTTATGACTAGTTAACTCACTCACTTGTCCTAATTAGGTCGAATTCGGCTACTCTTAGCCTCACCTGCGGAACTCCCTTCAGGTACACTCCTTTTCAGCAAACTCTGAAAAGTAACTCTTATTCTTGAAATCGTTGCTTATGGCCTCTCAGGTGTAGTTATAAGGGAATCCCACAAATCAGCTGTTGCCCCCTATTCGAGAAATCTACCCCTCTGAGGAATATCAAAAAGAAATAGGAAACCTTACTAATCAACGATGGAGAATCCACGCCTTCAAGCCAATCCAGGTGGGGAAACTCCGTTTGTAGTTTACAAGTACAATTACCATTTATACTCTAATTGAATGACCATATGCCAATCAGCCACTGAACTCCAAAACTTCCACAAGTCCTATTTTTCAAATATCAATAAAAAGTATACACATGCTGTGCAATGGTATAAAGAGTGAAACCTAATTAAACTAGTATATTATTAAGATCATGCTCATTTCTTGATTCACTTGCAATTATCACAGGATTACAACAAAGTACAATTTCCACATTATAATGCATGGATATACATATATGAAAACATAGAAATGTGTCTAATTTTATATAACAAAATAGATCATTATGCTGTGTCATCTGAAATCTAGCTTTTCAGCCGCATTGCCATCTGGTTTGGTGTGTTGTCAGTCCTGTCCTGTCCCCAGACAGGTAATCTCTCCACTGTCATCCTCAGAAGAGAAAACCCCACTATCTTTGCAAACAAAAACATCAGATATCATATATCATGAATACAAAATCCATCACTATTACTGTGCATTTTAGATCAGGCATGTCCAAAATCCAACTTCAGGATCATGAACAGCTCTCAAATAATCTCCCCTTTATCTCTATTTGGCTTTGCATGGCATATCATGTGTATCTGCTTTAATAACCCCTTGTGTCATAGTCATCTCCTAATGTACACTTAATAACAGCAATGGAACACCACTTGCTTTAATATCTTACATTTTCCAAACTTCGATTTTCAATTTTCCATTCAATCTTCAATTTTGCATCTTGAATTTTGTATTTCTTCTTCCATTCCCCCCTTTGTCCATTCAGATTCATATTAAGAGTTTGGACACATCTGCTCCAGGCAATGCTACTGTTTTCCTTTTGTTGTCAATAACCACACATCTTTTTATTTCATTTCATCAGCAAGTTGAATAACACACATCAAACAACATATAAACTCCGTCCCAGGGAGTTCATTATTGTGAATTGATGTCACTAAATATTCCTCCTTGTTCATTGCCTGAGAGGACATTTCTAGCATCCTCTCCCGCGTGCTCAAGTGCTTTCGACCTCTTGTCCCTGGTGAGGCAAATGTAAGAGCAGCTGCCTTTGGGGCTGCACTGGGTCACAAAACCTGTATAAACTTCATATTTGCATACCACTATACAGACAGGTAGAGATTAATGATGTTTGAGTTTTAGTTTAACTGCGACGTCCATTCCTGCTTTCTAGAAAGAAAAATCCCAAGTTATTGCCACATTTCCAGCTGCCTGAGCAGACATGTTATTAGATTTTGCTCAAGAGACATAAGGAAATCCTTCAGTTGGATGTTTCACAACAGAGTCATCTGAAAAAGAAGATAGCATTAGGGTTAATGAAAGGTGTGTCAAATAATGCTTTGTAGTTTTGACACAGTATCGGCCATCCAGACATGGATGTGGCTTCTCCATCCCGAGCTGCAGGAAGCAAAACCTGATGTGTTAAGGACTGTCCATCTTTGTAAAGTGGCATGCAACATTATTAGCAAGACCTTTGTTAGTTCCATACTCATGCTTTGATTAGGTGAGTAGTTAGAACAGTTAGATGATACAGCTATGGCCATAACTTTTTGGGAAAGCAGCTATTACAGTTTGACAATTTTACTATAGTTCTGTCTGTGGTGGAAAGTCATTTCAATTACTGATTGATCAATCACTTTGCCACCATGGGGCTATGGGTTCCTAAATACACCACCACATGTTAAATGTGGGTCTATCTATGGTTTGAGAGACCTGAACGAAAATGCATCAGGCTTGATCTAAGTCAGTAGATTTAAGTCAGTAGAGGTTATCGCTGCCTCACAAGTCAGTCAGTGTCAGTCTTGGTCAAATGTTTCCCCCATGTGTGAGGTCGTACATGGATTGGGAGATCTCCACAAAATTATTAATCCATCGACAACAATAGCCTGCTAAGTCCAATAAGGCAATCGTTTGTTTTTCATTCACAGTTTTTGAACATCCGTAATTATCTGGATGTAATCGGAACCCAATTCACTACCCTCCGGAGTACAATAGCACCTTAAATTTTGTGAAATAAGTTGCAACTTGTCCTTGAAAACTTTAGGACTGTTTTCTGCCAGAAAACAAAGTAGAGACATTTTCTCAGTTTAACCATGGCCCCGTATAGAGAACATACACACAACCTCTGTCAACATCCCAAACATGTGCATCATCACCTAATTGCCAGTAATGTCAAGTTCTCAGTTCCATGACAAACACAAAATGAATTGGAGAAGAAAACCCTATGGCATCTGCATCCAAGAATAAAGTGTACCATTGGTAGTAAAAGCAACCCAGAACTATGAGTCCGGATGAACAGAAATGCTTAAATATGCGTTTATTAAATCTATAATGAAAACCCCATCTGATAGAACTTTTAACATCAATGTTACAACATCTGCCGACCAGCTTCATTTATGACCCCAAGGGTCTTACATGATCTCCACACCCCTTTGACATCTTTTCAAACAAGATGAGGGCGACTCAACAGAACGGATGATAACGATTTCAACTTTAGAGCTGACCGGATATTTTCTTTTCTTAAACTACAAATTGACTTCGACTGGACTATGACAGACTTCACATTTTTATGTTTCCAAAATAAACCATCAAACTATCCAATATTATTAGCAGCAATGCTTAATCTTTTAGCACTTAATCAGTATTTACGTTTACGTGTGTCTCCTCATTGTTTGTGTCCAATTGTGCTCTTGTCTATGTGCTGCTCAATGCCCTGAGCTTCTTAAGCATTCTATATTTCAATGACCACACCCATGGGTACCCTGGTGCCAAAGTTGACCATCTTTAACCACATTTTTCCCCACTTGTCTGCTCTTAATTCAGCAGAGCCTGTACAAGCGTCAAATACAGTTTCCTATATATCCCCGTTTTATTCCTCATGAGTTTAATTGACTCACTGGGACAAATGTGCTTAAACTTTCAATGGACTTATCGTTCTGACAAAATTCACAATCACTCTGATCTTCCCATACAAGCGTATGGTTGGATCTCATCACACAGACACTAACCTTTGATAACTTATTCAGCCAGGTGGTTTGTTTGACACATTCATTCCGAGCAACGCACCCTAGTAGTATACAGGCTGTATACTAGTCACTGAATGTCACCACAAAGTTTATTCTTTAGACACTGTGAAGATTTGCTTGAGCGACATTCTGTTAATGCGACGCTACCCAATTTAGACATGTGTGTTGGCAGATTCAGACATGCAGTTTTTCAGAACACCCTTGATTTTTCTTTCTGAATACTTTGGCTTTGAGAATGACAGACCTCTCCAAAACGTTGAACTCACAATTTCCGTAGAATTAATTTTACTGTTTTATCCACAACCTCTCTCCCATTATCTGAGCATATGCGACTTAGAAGTCCCTATCGGCTTATGACCTCCCGACATAAGAACTTGGCAACAGACTGAGCATCCTTACCCTTAATAGGACAAGCCTCAAGTCATCGCAAAAATCTGTCTATAACTACTAACATGCATCTCTTTACCTCCAACTGGTTTTATCATGTCAACCAACCCAAAGTCCATGACTAGCTCATGCATGGAACCTTTTGGAGACGGGATGTAAGCAGGAGAGACCTTAACCCCTCTCCTAACATTATTTTTCAGATAAATGTACATCTGCATATGATGATCAATTTGTTCAAGCAGGTATGGTGTCAAAAACCCTACTCCTTCAAAAATGTTCTTTAAAAATGTTCAAAAATATTCAACAATGACCAACAATGTTCTCTTAACCTCCCCCCTTGCAACATGGGCTTGCCCATTTTGCTTCGTGACCCAATCATGTGGTTGTCTATCCCCTGGGGTTGGCAAATATCAAGCAGAATCTATTGTCGTCACCTCATGTCAAATGAAATCCTCCTAAGCCTATAGCCTATACGAGTGTAAAAATCGCCCATGACTGTCTTTTTAGCATGCTTTTGTCAAATCAATTTTATTATTTGCAATAACAGCCTGGTTTAGGTAATCTCCCTTTGAAAAATAAAAGCTCAGTCAACCAGAAAGTAAAGTCCTCTAACAGGCCGACGATGGAGCCACAGCTCAACATGGAGACCTTGTATACAAAACAGCTACAATTCGTACGTAGTTCAATTTTAGATGACAGTTCCCAGCCATCGCACCATAAGTTACAACTTCTCTTCTGTGAGTGCAGTTTTACAGTCACGAAGTATTGGACAAAAAGACATAAAAACAGTTTTATTCCTACAGCCATTACACTGAGGAATAGGTCATGGCTATATTTTGCTTGGCTAGTTATATATTGCTGTTTTTGTTCTATCTACTTAGCTACTTATGTTTTACCCTATATGTATATATTACAACCTAAG
Organism: Diplodus sargus; assembly: GCA_903131615.1. Taxonomy (NCBI): domain Eukaryota; kingdom Metazoa; phylum Chordata; class Actinopteri; order Spariformes; family Sparidae; genus Diplodus; species Diplodus sargus. The sequence goes on along the minus strand of CAEMYA010000221.1, from coordinate 76,907 downwards.
TAATTTTTACTGATTTATTTTGTTATTTTCTTTTCACTATTAACATCATAGTTCATTTCAATATCTCAGTATGATCTGGGCCTGTAAGAACTTTGTAATGTGTCACATTTTAATTTCCACTGTCCTAAATGGGATGCCGTGCCTCTATATTTTGTCCTATTTGTGCATAGGGATTGTACTGCAAACAAATTCCACCTCTGGGTAGGAGTTACATATCAATTACGTTGTACAATGTACAATGACAATAAGGAGCTATCTATCTTATGGGAACTAATAAAATAACTTAACTACAATCTGTTGGCTGACAAAGAATTGCAGCGGTAAATCGACTCCTCATGCATCTGGAGATATTTATTACCACATTTTCAGAGCATCCTGACAGTGCAAGCGTTGATACCTCCTGCAATCTTTATTAAATGTTTTGAACGCCAATGAATCTTGTTATTCTTTGTGTCTCTGATTTATTGTCTGGCTCAGATAAGTAACCTGTCCCTGTACATATTGTAGTTATTCCTGGAGCACCTTGTGTCTCTCTTGTATCAAAATCTGCAGTAATCTACATGAGTCCTCATGACATATGTCTCTGCGTCAAACATACTGTAAAGTGCATAACTTTTGAAGGAATCTGAGCCAAGAAGGCAAGCAGATCAGGCACACATGCTTGAAAGTCACTGCTCTTAAACCGCAAAGCAAGTGATAACAGTCATCCAGTTCCTTAACAGACGGCAACCGTTGTGTTGTTTTGAGGATTCTGAGTTATCTTCAAGAAATGTGCTTGTAGCAGTCCTTTAATTTGTGGTTCAATCCTCTGGATTGCCTCCTCCTTCAGTGAATACTGTTTCTTCCATGGAGGCCAAGCTTCGAGCTAGGTTGCCTTCACGAGTCCAATGTCTGTGGTGTGCTGTGACCACAAACTTTCTGGAACCTGTCGTAACTGCATCATCAGAATCACGTGTGGGAGGTCCCCATCAATGTCATAGTCTTTGCCAAGACATTCATTCTTGTTTATGTTCATAACTGCTCCTTGTGGTCCCCCAATTGTGCAACTAGAGCTGAGCAGAGCTTATTTTGGCTATTGACTTAACCATTCACCTGAAACCGATTGAGCCGCACACCTCAAGTACCCGATTCCTCCACAAGCTCCTCACTTTTTCTCTAGATATCATTAGATTTTTCTGTCCCCTTTTACCCTTATCCTGCTCCACCTTATATGTGGACACAAGCAACTGTATTGTCTTAATTACCTCTGGATTATCACCTTCATCTTTTGTAGACAGTAGTATCTCTACATTAAATGGACTCCTATTGAAAGGGTTTACAATTAAAAATATCTAGACATCTTGATAGTGATAGTTCAAGTCTCTTTAAATTCATATTTCTGCACCAACTAAAAACTAACGATTGAATCGTTATTCTTTTATCTTTTATTGTAGGGAGTTTGTTGTACTTTAAAATGTAGAAAATAATTTGTTCAGGACACTTTTATGTCTGTAGAGTATTCTGATGTCCTCTATATGTATGTTTCTCAATTTTGAAGCCTCTTGAGGCAGAGTGTCGTCCTACACTTTGTTTTATCATAAGTGATGAGTTTAGAACTCACCACTGGTTCTTTATGACAAGGTTGAATGGCCATCTTTATCTGTAAGGAGGGAACAGCACTGCGTGATTTTTACCTACAAGGCCCTGATGCATGTTTTACTTGACCATTTCATCAATTTCATCTCATTTAGAGAATTTGAAATGTGCACACTTGTTCACAAGAGTCCTTAATTGTACACATTTTCACTGTAAGAATCGTAATGAGAAAGACTACTTTTCAGGCCTATGCCCCTCAGAAGTGGAATGACTTACAGAATGCTCTTAAACTAAATTATCTCGTTTCCTTAGATACTTTCAAATACCTTTTGTTCAATGTTCTGCCGTCTGAATGTAATCATGATTTATGATCATATTGTGTATAAGTTTTCAGGTATTTTGTACTCCAGGCATCATCGGAAAAAAGCTTTCTGAATAAATAAAGAATTCATTCATTCCTTGAGGGTTCTATCCACCAGCCAGGGTTGATCTATTTCCGGCCAGCGCTTGTCTGTGACACTTCTGCAATCCTTGTAATACAAGAGTTGCTTTTCTACACCACATAAATAGGGGTAGTTGCTCTTAAAGTTGTAAATTCCCTTTTCAGCATCGTGAAATGATAATCTCTCACTTTCTTGTTCATAAACTCCTCTTACTCTTAAACAATATTAAAGGAAAGATAATTTACTCCATCCAAGGGAGTCACTTAAATCAAATTTATCGATTAGAAATGTCAAAACACCATGTCACCACACCCACTTCTCAAAGGAAAATGGAGTAAATTTTGCCAACCTCCAAGAAACCCCAGTAATATATTATTCTAAAAGCTAGAACACCATCCTGGGACTAAGTGCAGTCTTGTCTACAGACAAGATAAGATAATAGATCTTAGTAAAATAACAACTTTTTCCAACTTGGATGTCTATAAAGATGCAACAAAAATAAAAACCTAATAGTCCACTAGTTCCCACTGAGAACCGACAAACTGTCTCTAACATCTGCACCAATTTTCCCACTGTCTATTTCACGACGTTTATCACCTTCAACAACTATGAACTATTCCGATATCAAACACTGAATCTTCCAAGGTTAAACTGAACTATATACTCCGATAATGAAATCACTGTTAACAACCTATCATAGTTGGTCAGTCAGTTGCCAAGCATTATTTGTAATTCTCCCCTAAGTAATACTCCATATGTATGTGCAGAAACACTTGTGTACATGTAATTGTCGTAACTTTAAACATACATGGGTGTATAAGCGTGTATGTTTACATGAGAGTGTCTGTGTGTGTGTGTGTGTGTGTGTGTGTGTGTGTGTGTGTTTTATCTTCACAGCAGTACTTCCTCAAGGAAGTGTATCCCTGTGTGTTTAAAGTTTCTGGATAAAAGCGCACTAGCCTGGCAGATTTAGTGTGTGTCACGCAGGCGGATGACATAAGCATACATAACCGGGGTCTGGTGATTGTCGTTCGTCTCCCGACTTTAGATGTTACGCCTTCTCTCTCAGACTCTCGCATCCCCGGTGTATAGAAAGAAAAAGAAAAACACACACTATTATTATAGCCATACTAAGAACAAGTGTCTAAGTATCTAAGTTAGGGAAGGGTTTACAACACAATTCAACACTGGTCGCAGCGACGCTCTCTCTGTGTCCGCGTGTTCACGTGCAGCTGCTCAGCCCCTCCTTTCTCTCTCCACTTCTCTCTAATCCACGGGCACGCGCACTCTGAACTCATCTCAGTTACGAAGAGAGAAAAAGAGAGCTGGATCAGCTCATTGTCAATCCTAAACTAGCCCTATCTGCCAACATTCAAACAGGTATTTCATGACAAAAACTGCGCCTTAAAAAATATTGCCACACCCAAGATAACTTTATCCTTTAATTAATCTCAATCTTGCCATTTGCTCTGGGAGGTGTTTTAGATCAGATTCAACATGTATGATTCGGTTCTTATCTCTGAAAGAAAATATCTTCACTCTGCTGCATATATGTCTAACTACACTGCTTTCGAATACCCCAAGATTCCCCAATATATTTAAATACCTTTTTATGTCAGTACTTTGCTTAGATATTCGTCACCCCACTCCAATCGTTCACTTAATTTATCCACTGATTTCAAATGTAATGTCATTGTAATGGTTTATATTCAAATTTTGCGTAATTCCGTATTTCGCCTTTTGAAATATGGATTTCTTTAATTCAACTACAGGCAAAGTAACTCATTTTGGAGCCAAAAATAGAACTAATTGTAATAGAATTTTTTGCAGCTTAGATCTTTTCTATGAGGTGTCCAGAGCAACATACTAAAAGTCCTAAGACATCCTAGTTGAGGAAATATGTTAACTTCTCATCAATCCAACATGTGTGCCAGTAAGACCAGGCAACAATACACCCCAATTGGGCTATTTTTTTCCTTTACTCCTATCAAAATGAAACTTTATACAATGAAATCATCCATGAAATGTAACATTTTTTGTTTTACAAGTTTCTTTGGAAATGAATTTGAATATGCAAATGAGCTATACACTAATCGAATATGCCCAAAATACACCCTGATGGGCTTATTTTTTCCTTTACTCCTAACACAATCAAACGTCACACAATGAAAGTATACATGAAAAGTAACATTTTTGTTTTACATCAATCAATTTTAAATATGCAAATGAGCTCAACACTAGGCCTAATTGACTTATGGCCAAGAAGCCATAAAGTCACAAGTAGAAAAAAACAAATAACCAACACATTCATGTCCATTCAGTAAGTTGACCTATGCATAAACACAATAAATTTGAACACTTTGTTGCATCATGCTGATCTGAATGCACAGGAGCTGTTTCCGGCACCAGAACCAAAGAAAGCAACAAAAACAAGACGGATATGGTGCATAAAGCAGATGAAGGAGTTACTGGGTCCCAAGTTGTGTGGCAATCTCCTCTTTATTCATGCCATTTTAGGCTGTGATTCTATAGTCTATTTGGCATAGGAAAGGGAATGGTAATAAAAAAAAAGTAAAGAATGACACTAGCTTTCTCGAACAAGCTAAGGTGGTCAGCCAGTCACAGGAAAATGTGGAAAAAGGCATCATCATTGCAGCAGGTGAAAAGGCTCTAGTATCACTGTATGGAGGCGAAAAAGATGAATCACTGGATATGCTGAGATACTGGCGTTTCTGAGATAAAGTAACTCAGAACTCATTTCCAGTGGAACCTCAAACTCTCCCACCAACATCAACAGCTGCAAAGTTCCATAGTCTTCTGGTCTTTTTCCAAATGATGGAGTGGAAAGGGGGAAGTGAACGTATTGACCCAAAAGACTGGGGGTGGCATGTTTTGGATGGGAGATTTATACCAATAATGACCGATCAGCCTGCAGCACCACCAGAAATACTAGATGTAGTCCGCTGTAGTTGCAAGAAAGACTGCAGTACAAAGAGATGCAAAAAAACATGGACTCCCTTGCACTGCCATTTGCGGAGAATAGAATAGAATAGAATAGAATATATTTATTGTCATTGTAACAGGTACAACGAAATTAAATGCAGTCCTTATTCACTGCAAAACATCTGCTGAGGTCGAAGCTGCATAAATAAATACCTAAATAAAAACTACTGTATATATAATAACACTAAAAACACATAGGAGACAAACCAACGCATCCATACATTCACAGTCAAAAAAAATTGCACATAGCCCTTGACAGAGCTAAGTGGTGAGAGTTATGCTTAGATAGATAGATAGATAGATAGATAGAAATACTTTAATGATCCCAGACTGGGAAATTATTTTGTTACAGCAGTTGTGGGTCCACAAATAAAACACTTCATACATAACATAAATAGAATCCAATATATACATAGTGTATATATACAGTGCACAGTGTGCTATAAACAATAAACAATGATAATATATACAACAAAACAGTAGAGAGAGCAGAGTTCTCTATCAGGCAGAGGTGAGAGAGTTGTTGTATAAAGTGATGGCTTGTGGCAGGAAAGATTTCCTGTATCTGTTGCTACGACAGCGAAGCTGAAGCAGCCTTCCGGAGAAGGTGCTCCGCTGTCTGACCAGTGTGAGTTGGAGAGGGTGGAGAGGATTATCCATGATGGATAACAGTTTTTTAAGTGTCCTCCTCTCCACCACAGCCTCCAGAGTGTCCTGTTTGCAGCCAATCACAGAGCCAGCCCTCCTGATCAGTTTGTTGAGTCTGTTGGTGTCACTGGCTCCAATGCTGCTTGCCCAACAAACCACAGCAAAGAAAAGTACACTGGCCACCACAGACTGAGAAAAGATCTCCAACATCTTGCTGCACACGTTGAAGGATCTCAGCTTCCTCAGGAAGTAAAGTCTGTTTTTCTTGTACACAGCTTCAGTGTTAGATCTCCAGTCCAGTCTATGGTTGATGGTAACACCAAGGTACTTATAATCCTCCACCGCCTCCACATCCCTTCCCAGAATGCACAGAGGTTGGAAAGCCGTCTTCCTCTTCTTCCTGAAATCTATCACCATCTCTCTGGTCTTGCTGATGTTCAGCCGCAGGTGACTCTGTCCAGTCCACTCCACAAAGTTGTCTACCAGAGCCCTGTACTCCTCCTCCGTCCCTCACTTATACACCCAACAACAGCCGAGTCGTCAGAGAACTTCTGCAGGTGACACGACCCGGTGTTGTACTGAAAGTCAGTGGTGTATAAGGTGAACAGGAAAGGAGACAGTACAGTCCC
>CAEMYA010000221.1:56550-69299 GCA_903131615.1 Diplodus sargus | reverse complement strand
GGGGGAGGGCTGTGGGACTGTATGCATCCTTAGCATTTGCATACAACAGATCCAGTGTGTTACAGTCTCTGGTGGGGCAGTCAACATACTGGTGAAATGTTGGGAGGGTTTTGTCCAGTGAGACAAAACCCTCCCAACATTTCACCAGTATGTTGACTCAGGTAGCATACTACTTAGGTAGCACTATTCAGTGCACTTATGGCTGTTGGATAAAAGCTGTTTTGTAGTCTGTTTGTTCTGGTTTTCATGGACCTGTATCTCCTACCTGACAGCAGTAGTTTGAACAGTGTGTGACCCGGGTGTGATGAGTCCTGTAGGATGGTTTTGGCCTTTTTGAGGCAGCGGGAACTGTGAAGTTCTCCCAGAGAGGGGAGAGGGCAGCCAATGATTTTCATTTTTTTGCTGCCTGTGTGACCCCCTGGAGCTTCTTCCTCTGTACCACAGTGCAGCTTGAAAACCACACACAGAGACAGTATGACAGGATGCTCTCAATTGAGCAGCGATAGGACACCAGCAGTTTTTGGGGGATGTGTTCCTTCTGAGAACTCTCAGGAAGTAAAGTCTCTGCTGGGCCTTCTTCACTAGCTCAGTGGTGTGTATGCTCCAGGTCAGGTCTTTCATAATGTTGACTCCCAGGAGGCGGAAGTCGCTGGAAGCTCCAGGGGGTCACAAAGGCAGCACAGAAAATCATTGCCCTCTCCCCTCTCTGTAAGAACTTCACAGTTCCCGCCTATGAGCAGTGGCTGGATGTCAGTTTTCTTCCTCCTGAAGTCCACGATGAGCTCCTTGGTCTTTGATGTGTTGAGGAGCACGTTGTTAACTCTGCACCACTCCGCCAGTCACTCCAACTCGTCTCTGTGGCCGGACTCATCCCCCCTCGAGATGAGCCCCACTACTGTAGTGTCATTGGCAAATTTGACGAAGGTGATGGTGTGGTGAGCGGGGATGCAGTCATGGGTGTAGAGGGCATAGAGCAGGGGACTCAGCACGCAGCCCTGTGGGGAGCCAGTGCTGAGGCTGAGGGCCGTGGATGTGTGGGGGCCCACTCTTCCCCTCTGAGTGCGGTCTGTCAAAAAAGTCGTGGTACTTGCTGCACAAAGTCACAGCTGCCTGATTTATCAGATGAATATGACCCAGAGGGGAAGAACTAAGCAAAGAACAAACCAGGAACTGATATAGGGGGTGCCAGAACCAAGAGCCGCAGAGAAGGGGTCGAGGATCCAGGCAGGATTGGTGTGGAGGCTTGTGTTCCTCCGTGACCCTGAAGACTATACCAGCAGGGGTTAAACCCCTGGCAGGTACTACCAAGCCAGACAGTTTTCAGGTTAGAGGCCAGTCTAAAATCAGCATTACCATCCCCCATTGGCAGTAGGATGATTCGATGAAGATTGGGCCGATGTATTTGTCATACATATGAATGGTGTTCTGCCTATGCAAATTAGGACAAATTTAAGAAGGGTGGAGCTCGTGTGCATACTCAAATTCATTTCAAAAGAAACTTGTAATATAAAAAAAGTTAATTTGGGTGCATTTTGGGCACATTTTCGATTAGTGTATAGATCATTTGCATATTAAAATTGATTTTCAAAGAAACTTGTAATACAAAAAATGTTACTTTTCATGGGTACTTTCATCGTGTAAAGTTTCATTTTGATAGGAGTAAAGGAAAAAAATAGCCCCATTGGGGTGTATTGTTGCCTGGTCTTACTGGCACACATGTTGGATTGATGAGAATTTAACATATTTCCTCAACTAGGATTTCTTAGGACTTTTAGTATGTTGTTCTGGACTCCTCATAGAAAAGATCTAAGTTGCAAAAAGTTCTATTACAATTAGTCTGTCGTAAAACGCTACTTTGCCTGGACTATAATTCTCCTTTCTTCCCATCAGGGCTCCCACTATTGTATGTGGAAGTTGCAGTGAATAAAACCACAATTTCATACTTCAATCAGTCTTATCAATCAACCAAATAAACAATTGTCCGTACGTTAACAAATGCCTACTTAGCGTGTTCATTGAACTTCTCCACCTTAAAACTGAATCAACAGACATCCCCAGATAATTACTCATACACGGCTCAACAGCGTCAAAGAACACTCAGTCGGATCCCTCAATCAAAATCCAACAATAATGCATTGCATTTCAACACATATCTCATATCAATAGTCAATATTAATATTACTCCTTTTTATCATTTTCAGCCTACTTTTTCCTGAACAAGCTCCTTTCTTCCCATTCTCTACATATATCCCCTTAGCTTATTCATTATCACTTTTACCATAATTTTTCTCTTTTACATGATACAACAATGCTATTTGTACATTTAAGTACTAAGTTCATTAACAAGTACATTCCCATACCGCTAATTCTTCACAATCCCTTGTTATACAGCCAATTTACACCCATTAATATTTCCTTTATGTGAAGTCCTGTATAGGTCTAAATATTTTCCTTTTATTTCCCCTATATTTTATCGGCCAGGTCCTTTAAGACCTAGTTCTGATTTACAATATCAACCTTATCTGAAGGAACACTTATGAAGCCTACTACTCAATTTAGAATAGAGCCAAGGAAATCTTACTGCTAAATAACTTTTTCACCCATTTATCCACATTTTGAAACTGTGACCATGACAGTATTTGAACTATCACTTCTAGGTAGTAGGCAGAAATGTGACCATTTACCAGCCTGCCTCAATGAGAACCGTAATAAAAATTCCCTATTAATACACTCCCCTATCAATCACAATATCTATGCATTGTGTACTTTATCTTCTAATAATGCGCATTTAATATATATATTACTTATGGTCAATTCTATAGACAAACACTTAGCTTTCACATCAGCTTTTAGCTGACTCTCACCGCCCACACACAGCTTTACGAGGACACAATAAGCACCAACAACACTGAACACTTAACACAACCGGGCCCCAAAACACCTCTTTTAACAAACAATCATTCAGCTTGATATCATCACAGCTCACAAATCACCATTCATGCACTGCAACTTGGCTTTTGGACTCAGACTGAGGACGAAGCCTCTAAGCCACCAAGTGCCAAAACACAAAACATATACCCCCCTTTGTGTCTTCTACTCACACAAAGACTTATTCAGCTGAATTTCATCAAAGCTCGTGCACATCTACTACAACTTGGTTTGTTGGACTCAGCGGACGGTAAACCGCCTCTAACAGCCCACCAAGTGCCATACCACACATTTTAAAGTCCACGAGCATCCCGTGGACTTCAAATTTTCTATTGTCACAACTAAGTCTCGTTTGACATAACATTTCTCTCTCATTTTAACTTTGTTGTGGTCTTCATCACTTATCTCTTCTACCTGGCCAGGCTTTTATACTCTTTTATACTCTTTTGAGACAACTCAACCATGCAGCCAATGAAGACCAATGCCCCACATGTCTGAGAGTATAAGCTCAACGCCTTGCCTGTTGATCAGTTCAGTCATTGCTGACACAGCAGTTTCTCTTTTTCACTTATTTCTCTTATTCTCTTTTGTCAGAAATCTCTTTTCTTTTCTCTATATTATCCTGACATTTTCTCTTCTTCACTTCTCTATTTCAGACAACTTTAGCGCGTAGGAAACAGTGACCAATCTCATGCATGACTTAGGACAATGTAAGCTTAGTGTCATACTTTTCCACTGTCGGCACTGTATTACCAATTAATCACAAATCTCTACTGCCTCAGTTTCTCCTTATTCTCTTTACTTCCCTTAATTTAAAAAATTTAGACAGAATTGCATCAACACACTAAACACCTGTTGCCCATGTCCCCTTACTACGGTAATTTTCAGCTTGACAGATATTGGAAAACACACACACAGTCCCGTCCAGGGCCTGAGTTTTACCCCTGGAGCGAAAATGCCCACTTTGTTGGCCAGTTGGCGTGAAAGTCAGTCTCTAGACCCCTGGCGTGTGTCCAAGTTGTCAATTGCCATCCTGCCGACAACGCCACCTGTGGTTTCTGGGCTTTCTTCATCAAAGATGTCGGTGTGTAGTATGTTGATAAAAGAATTCTGCGGAGGCAAGGCTGGTGGATAATAGAGCACTCTTTATTGAAAACAGATCTCACTTGCCAATTGGCCGTAACCTGGGTTTCTCTAATTTATGACAAAGTTCTACCCAATGCTTTGTCCTCTGCTCTATAAGAAAATCCTTCGATCTAGGAAAATAGACAAAGTGCCACCGTGGCTTCTCCGCTTGTGCGGGCCTTTTTAAAGTCTACTTCCTCGCATCGTCCCACTTCTTCCAATTGGTCACTTTGGTGGACTGAGGGTCCATCTATCCAATAGTAGAGAGAGAAGTTAGTCTGCCTCCTTCTGTACACTACCTAACGTCCGCTGAGGTCACTTCTTGGAACTTACAGCCTGAAATGGACCAGATGGTCTCTTCATGCTTATAGGGAAATGTATATCTTGAATCAACTCTAAACAACTATCATAAGAGATAAATTCAGTTTAGTGCTCCATATGGGTCTTTCCTCTTGCTAAACTTTAAACATACACACGGAGCGCTGTTTACCGGATCCAGGGCCCCTTGATATCTAAACATTGCATCGGCCACCTCTCTTGCCTCACAGTTAGGGAAAGCAACTATCACTATTAAAGTTGGGCTCTGAATGTGTGACTGTGCAGACACCTCACACATTTTTGGGTTTTATTAAAAACAGTTGTGAAACTGTGAAAGCAGTTCTGGACTACAAATTCTAAGAGGAAGAAATCCAAAAAAAGAGCCATGATGGAAAACTGCAATTTGTTGAAAATGTTATAACTATAGAGGCGCATTTAAAATAACTCATGTCCTCCTCTAAGGTAAAACACATCAAGTGCAAAAAACATACACTGAAAAATTTGGAAGAAAAAAAATGTCTTACAACTGCATAGTGTTAATTCATGCTATATAATGTTCTGCTATACTAGATTTTCAGAAAAAAACAAACAAACATAACACTACATTTGTTTGAGGAATAACAAATCTTTTGTAAATGTTGGGTCGGGTACTCAGGCCCTAATGACGGGAAATAATGAGGCTGAGGCTATTTTAGTGCCTCCTGAAGTCAAATCAAAAATGGATGGCTGTTGTGAGGTTTTTCTCAAAATCCTCAAAGGTTTCAATGTGCTCTGTGGGAAAATTAAGCCCTGTTGCACAAGCGTTTACTGTGGGGAAGCAAAGGCTGTGTTCCCTATAGTGGGTTTGATAGTCATGGGTAAAGCTGATTGAAATTTTGAATGTCTCTCTTTTGGTTTCTATCAGTGGCAGATGTCCTTGTCCCATCACCCACTATAAGAAACTCCTCACAGTTAAAAGCTTCCCCCTGCCAGTTGTTCCAGGCACAGCTGGCAGGTGACTTTCCCGGCAGGTGATCCCCTCTTCTTCGTCATTTTCTTTGCTCTCCTCCTCTTCTCATTAGATAAATACAAAGATATAAATTAAAACATTGTCATTGGCACAGTGCCCTAACACTAGCCCATCATAAAGAAGGAAGGTTTACCAAACTAAGAAATTCTCAAGTATGCAAATTGCAAGTAGTCTGACTGAATTGAAGTGAATAATCCTAGAAAACAATAAGAATAGAAATTGACAGACAAATATCATCAAAGAAAATGTTTCTATCCATCTTGTTACCTCTGTCTTCCAGCTTTTGCAGGAAATCCTGCAGGAAGCTTATTATTTCCATCTCCCGATGCCTTCTTGTCATGCCTTCCTCACTGAATGAGGGAGACAAAGCATTCACGACAAAGTCTGAATCCACCTAAATAAAGGAAACAGTTAATATACAGAAACATGATATATCCAAAAAGATAAGAATCACACATGCTCCACTCACAAGTGCAGTAAGGTTTGTAGATCACATATTTAAACACGTGTTGGAGTTTACCCCAGTGAACGAGAGGGTCGCTTCCCTGCACCTTCGGGTCGGGGATAGGTCTCTCACTGTTGTCTCGGCTTATGGGCCGAACAGCAGTGCAGAGTACCACGCCTTCTTGGAGTCCCTGGGAGGGGTACTGGAGAGTGCTCCGACCGGGGACTCCGTCGTTCTACTGGGGGACTTAAACGCTCACGTGGGCAGCGACAGTGTTACCTGGAGGGGTGTGATTGGGAGAAACGGCCTCCCTGATCTGAACCCGAGTGGTGTTTTGTTATTGGACTTCTGTGCTAGTCACAGCTTGTCCATAACAAACACCATGTTCAAGCATAAGGGTGTCCATGTGTGCACGTGGCACCAGGACACCCTAGGCCGGAGGTCAATGATTGACTTTGTGATCGTATCATCTGACCTCCGGCTGAATGTCTTGGACACTCGGGTCAAGAGAGGGGCTGAGCTGTCAACTGATCACTACCTGGTGGTGAGTCGGATCCGCTGGCAGATCAGGACAGATCTGGCAGACCCAAACGTATTGTTAAGGTCTGCTGGGAACGTCTGGCGGAACCCTCTGTCAGGGAGGTCTTTAACTCCCACTTTCAGAGAGCTTTGACCAGATCCCGAGGGAGGCTGGGGACATTGAGTCGGAATGGACCATGTTCTCCACTTCCATTGTTGACACGGCTGACCGGAGCTGTGGCCGTAAGGTCTCCGGTGCCTGTTGTGGCGGCAATCCCCGAACCCGGTGGTAGACTCCGGAAGTAAGGGATGCTGCCAAGCTGAAGAAGGAGTCCTATCAGGCCTGGTTGGACCAGGGGACTCCTGAGGCAGCTGACGGGTACCGGCAGGCCAAGCGTGCTGCAGCACGGGCAGTCACGGAAGCAAAAACTCGGGTCTGGGAAAAGTTCGGGAAGGCCATGGAGGAGGACTACCGGTCGGCCTCAAGGAAATTCTGGCAAACCATCCGGCGCCTCAGGAGGGGGAAGCAGTCCTCCACCAACACTGTTTATAGTGGAGGTGGGGAGCTGTTGACCTCGACTGGGGACATTGTCGGGCGGTGGAAGGAATACTTCGAGGATCTTCTCAATCCCACTGACACACCTTCCACAGAGGAAGCAGAGGCTGGGGACTCAGAGGTGGACTCATTCATCACCCAAGCCGAAGTCACTGAGGTAGTTGGGAAGCTCCTCAGTGGCAAAGCACCGGGGGTGGATAAGATCCGCCCTGAGTACCTCAAGTCTCTGGATGTTGGGGACAGTGCCTTTGGACTGGCAGACCGGGGTGGTGGTCCCCCTATTCAAAAAGGGGGACTGGAGGGTGTGTTCCAACTATAGGGGGATCACACTCCTCAGCCTCCCTGGGAAAGTCTATTCCAGAGTACTGGAGAGGAGAATTCGGCCGATAGTCGAACCTTGGATTCAGGAGGAACAATGCAGTTTTCGTCCTGGCCGTGGAACACTGGACCAGCTCTATACTCTCCGCAGAGTGCTCGAGGGTTCATGGGAGTTTGCCCAACCAGTCCGCATGTGTTTTGTGGACTTGGAGAAAGCATTCGACCGTGTCCCTCGTGGCATTCTGTGGGAGGTGCTCCGGGAGTACGGGGTCGGAGGCCCTCTGTTAAGGGCTGTACGGTCCCTGTACCGCCGGAGCAGGAGCTTGGTTCGCATTGCCGGCAGTAAGTCAGACCTGTTCCCAGTGCATGTTGGACTCCGGCAGGGCTGCCCTTTGTCACCAGTTCTGTTCATTGTTTTTATGGACAGAATTTATAGGCACTGCCATGGGCCGGAGAGGGTCGGGAGCCACTGGATTTCATCTCTGCTTTTTGCAGATGATGTGGTCTTGTTGGCTCCTTCAAGCCAGGACCTCCAGCGTGTTCTGGGGCGGTTTGCAGCCAAGTGTGAAGCGGCTGGGATGAGAATCAGCACCTCCAAGTCCGAGGCCATGGTTCTCGACCGGAAAAAGGCGGCTTGCTCCCTCCAGGTTGGGGGAGAGTTCCTGCCTCAAGTGGAGGAGTTCAAGTATCTTGGAATCTTGTTCATGAGTGAGGGAAGGATGGAGCGTGAGATTGACAGGCGGATCGGTGCAGCGGCTGCAGTAATGCGGTCATTGTATCAGTCTGTCGTGGTAAAGAGAGAGCTGAGCCGAAAGGCGAAGCTCCCGATTTACCGGTCAATCTACGTTCCTACCCTCACCTATGGTCATGAACTTTGGGTCATGACCGAAAGAATAAGATCCCGGATACAGGGTGGCAGGGCGCTCCCTTAGAGATAAGGTGAGGAGCTTTGTCACCGGGGAGGAGCTCGGAGTAAAGCCGCTGCTCCTCCACATCGAGAGGAGCCGGCTGAGGTGGCTCGGGCATCTGTTTCGAATGCCCCCGGGACGCCTCCTTCGGGAGGTGTTCCTGGCATGTCCCGCCGGGAGGAGACCACGAGGAAGACCCAGGACACGCTGGAGTGACTATGTCACCCAGCTGGCCTGGGAACGCCTTGGGATCCTCCCGGAAGAGCTGGAGGAAGTGTCTGGGGAGAGGGAAGTCTGGGCGTCCCTGCTCAGGCAGCTGCCCCCGCGGCCCGGCCCCGGATAAGCGGAAGATAATGGATGGATGGATGGATGTTTAAAGATGTATGTGTATGGGATAATATATTGATAACTAATGTTAATGTGAACTGATTGTTCCCCAGTCTTTGGCTGTGGTTGCTATGCTATAGCTTCCCTTGCAATGAAGCATGGACACGAAACACCTTTGTATCCACTATACAACTGGCATGCATTTCATACAACTTAATGTGTAAAAATCCAAATTATCCCTTTAAGGAAAAAAAGATAACAGTAAGACAAAAATCACATGTTGACCATTTTAATTCAAGCACTCTTAATTCATGTTACTGACCTCCTGTATGAAGCCAGGAACAAAAAGTTGCTGGCACATCTGGCCATGGTGGCCCAAACCTCATCTACTCCATACAGCCTCAATCCCTCACATAGCTGGTTCAGGACTGGGATGAGCCTCAACAGTCCATGCAAAGTAACAGCACTAATAGCGGGGGAAAAAAATGCAGTATTGAGTCAGAGTGAAAATTTTAGCACCAAGACATTTTGAGACAAATATTTAAATGTTGTGCCGAACATACTCTGTGATGGCCTTTTTCTAGTCAACATGAATTGGCCCCATGTAGCCACAATTGTATCTGACAGTTGCAGCAGTGCTTCTTCATTTGCTTCTTCAATCTGGAAGCACATGATAAACCATGTTTCAGACAAAGGATAGAAACATTTTTCTGATGATTACAACATAACATATGAGAAAAGTTGTATATAAATAAAACTGTGTAAAAACCTCTCTCTGCAGGCATTTGATGTCAGGAGAAGTTATGTCATTGGGCAGACTGTTGTTGTCTATCTTCCCATGGCACAAGTACTGGTAATGGTGCATTCCAGTTGTACTCGGAAGTCGGGATTTCCGAGCTTCGAGCCGGAACTTTCAACTGGAACGAACCCCGAGGTCGGATTTCCGACTCGGAAAGTCAGACATTCAACACAACCCCCGAGTTGACATTTAAAGATGGCTGCCCCGGTTGTAAACAGTAAGTAGAAGCTCCTATAATATCCTTTTATTAACACTTTTTTACTATATGTTGTCACGATACGTCAGCCGTATACATTGTATTGTAAGATGTATATATATGGAAATGCTGTCATAGTGTAATTTACATTTTTCATGTGTATATGCAAACTATAAAGCAGACCGTGCTAACAACGGCTAACCGTTAGCCTGGTAGTTTCAGCTGGTGTTTTTTTTATTTATGTTTTTTCAGTGACCTGTTTATGCGGAGAAGGGTTATAAATTGTAGCCTATGATGTAGTGAATGACCTCTGGATTATGGAATGTTTTTTTTTAACCGACGTTTAAAACGGTTATCAATTAGCGAGCCTTAACGGGCGTCCGTTAACCGAACCATTAAACTGTTGGTAACGGCTTGTGACGGCACAAGCCGTCATTGGTGATTGAGAGGATGATCGAAGATGTTGGTTGTTGTTGTTGTTTTGGCGTTAGAAAACACACACACACACACACACACACACACACACACACACACACAAAGAGAGAGAGAGCTACAGTATCCACTGTGCCTTGTAGCAACAGCCTCAGATGGAGGTTAGTTGTTCACATAATTAACTATTGTTATACAAAGTAGCGTACAGCCAAACACCAGGCTAAAGAGAGAGGCACAGCTACTCTGACAGCTGAGCTCAGTCAGCTGTTGATTTACCAGTGAGCCAGCTCGAGAGGGAGCGCAGTGCGTCCTTGTTTTGTTTTTTTTCGGCACCATCCTTAGAGGTGAATGACATGCAGACGTTCGTTTATCGTCTCGTGTGCATCTCTACTCTGGATATAACAAAAAAAGGTTTTGCTGCAAAATATTTTCAGTGTAAAAAAATTATGAGGGAAATGGCTGTGATGTAAACCTTTTTTTTTTTTCCCCCAGTCTATGTGGACAACAACGCCAATTTATTCGTGGACCCAGACAGGAGGACACCCTTTCCTGGCCCTTTGTTCCAGAAAGCCCACGATCTCACGATCTACTACACCAACATGGACTGCACCACTGTGGCGAACCTGGTGATGACTGAGGACAGTCACACCACAGCAGGTTGGATAACATAATAATAATAATAATAATAACAACAAAAACAAAAGTTATGTCTATGATACAATGTTTGACAGCCTATTACTCATATGTGTATTGTAGAGAGCTTCATGGAGAATGCTGCCCCTCTCAGCCAATCACCATCTCCTGCCCTGCCTGGCAATGAAGGCTTCAGTAGGGAACAAACACTGTTCCTGATTGATTTGATGCGGCAACACCCTAGCAGCAGAATCTGATGGCCTCCCGAAGAGTCTCAAAGAGCTGAACTCTCGGTCAAAATTGGCAAGGTACAATAAGAAGAACCTGTGGAAGGAGACGGCGGAGAAGCTCTGCATTCAGTATTCAGAATTGTTTTGTGCTGGCAGGGCAGCATGACGTAGTCTGCCCTGTGGTTGGCACATCAGCGGGGCTCGATATCAGAAGACCAGAGGTGCTTGGGCCTTCGGCTGTCACGGCACCTCCAGCAGAGGCTGCTTCTTGTTCCAGTACCCACACAGCACCAACACACACACAGCCTCATAAGCGTCGGCGGGAACAAGATGACGTCCTCCAGTTCCTCTGCGAGTCCGAGGAAGCAGTCAGAGGCGCCATGAGGAGGCACAGAGGTGCCACAACGAGCTACTGGCTCAGCTTCAGTCAGCCCAGCAAGGGTTTGAGGGCCTGATGTCTCAATTTTTAGACAAAATGTGATTCCGTGATTTTGTTAGTATTGCTGTTATTGTTAAAACTTTAGTTGTATAGTATATTCATAAGCATTTGCACTAAATTATTATTGTTATTTATATTTTATTTGCACTACTTTGTAATCTAAGTGTTTTTTTCCTTGAATCAAAAGGGAACATTTTGAATATTTTATTAAATTTGTAATGTATTGAATATTGTATTAAATGTATTTAATTGTATTAAATTTCTGCCTGGCATGTTGTTATTATCATTGCAGTAAATATTAGTAATAAATAATAATCATATTTAAAAGGGAGGAGACAGTCAATTGTGTAAAACACTTATTTACTGGTAGGATAAAATGTTTAAAACACATCTGAAATCTATTTACAACATTTACAACTTAAGGAGGATCATTTTCATGGCATGGCCTCATGACATTTGCAGTGTTACTCATTTTCATCTGCCTGTCTGCCTGGCAACAATGCACATGTTGTGTAGAAAACAAGCAGCCATTATGATCATGACCACTGCATCGATCCGGGTGTTCTGCAGATCTTGTAGGCGTCTCCACTTACACTTCATTCTTCTGAACGCTTGCTCTACGACCACCCTCCTATGGCTGATCCTGGAGTTCTGCAGCTCGTCGGCCTCAGTTAGAGCCCCGTTGTCACGCTTTCACAAAGCAGGTTCAACAAACTCTGAGTCTAATCCTGAACTCTGGGTTGATCTACTCTGAGATAGGAAGCTCTGAGTTTTCGGTTCCAGAACAGCTGATTTGGGTTAGTTTGATCAACTCGGAGTAGTTTCACCTGGAGTTACGCGCGTGCACCACAAGTATAAAAAGACAGCGTCAATGGAGCCCCGATTCGACGAGTCACTATGGCAACGAGTAAGAGGAGGGCAACATTTTTCACCCCATTGGAACTTGAAATCTTAATGCGGTCATACGGAGAGTTTGAGCATATATTTAGAAGGAAGTGTAACACCGCTGCAGCCGCAAAAGAGAGAGAGACGGCGTGGGAGAACATTGCTGCTCGCGTCAATGCGTACGTTTAAGTGTAGTCCTTTGCGATCACAATAATATTACGGGGGAAACTGCTTGAGTGGTCGCCTGTTAATTTATTTCATTTAGGTGCAAAAGCTGGCCCTTAGCCACAATTTAGGAAGGCCTGTGGCTGAGGGAATCCCTGGAGGGAGCTCATCCTCTGAGCTAACACCCCAAGACACAAGTGCTTTTATAAGATGTAATCTATCTATCTATCTATCTATCTATCTATCAT
This sequence comes from Diplodus sargus, assembly GCA_903131615.1. Taxonomy (NCBI): domain Eukaryota; kingdom Metazoa; phylum Chordata; class Actinopteri; order Spariformes; family Sparidae; genus Diplodus; species Diplodus sargus. The sequence goes on along the minus strand of CAEMYA010000221.1, from coordinate 56,819 downwards.
GACTTTTTTTTTACTCTTGTCCCAACAGATTCTGATGGTGCTATCTGCCTGATGGAGCCCCCTTACGCCACAGAAGACCTTGTAACTGTAAGTAGGCAATACTTCAAAGATTTTGTCAAATGGTAGTTTAAATATACTGAAAAGTATCACTCATCTAGGATGAAGAGTACGAGGACACCGTGTCTGCTGCCTTTACAGAGGGGGATCCAGAAAGGCCTATAGAGGTAACATCTTGATGTTACTGATAGTTCTCTTACATTTTACATTTC
>CAEMYA010000220.1:107728-128290 GCA_903131615.1 Diplodus sargus | reverse complement strand
ATGATCATGACAATAACGTTGGACCCTGCCAGCGAAGGTACAGAAGCGTAAAAATTTGTATATCTGTATGAACTTTCACATGATAAAACTTGACACAGAATCAGTCCTGCAGAGGTCCAGGAGGAGGAGCTGCAGCAGCCTCTGTAGGTCAATCCCACAATAACACTGAACTATGACGACACTGATGAGTGAAGACTGAAGTGTGTGTGTGTTGTGATCTGAGCTTCTCTCTTTGATTTGATAGCAGAGCGACCATGCAGACATGTTAGTGCATGTGAGTCACTCTGGTTACAATAGTTGATTGTTAAATATTAATGTTTTCAGTTGTTGGCGAGCTACCAACCCAAACAATCCACTATCTCTCTCAGGAATCACTTAATGCACTTTTAAACCTCAGTATTGAAACAGTTTTATACTTAGATTTATATACAGATTATATATAGTATATACAGAGTAATATCTATAATATATATAGTGAAATAAACCTTGTTTCTGACGTAAGAAATGTAGAGAGCCTGGAAACAGAATATTTCTACTGTGCACACAATTAAGGAAGAGGAAACCCAAAGGTACAGAGAGTAATAATCTTTATTAACACAAGTTTATAGACACAGCAAATAGCCTCGCACGCAGGTATCGGACACAGTGTGAGTCATATAGCCTGATCCCCTTGGTGCCACTCATGGGCCGGAAACAGGTGTATGGTCACTGCCAACATAGGCAACACTTCACAGGAATTACACCCCCTTCTGGCACTGCAAATACTGCACACATGCTGTGGCACCTATGGGACTCTGTCTATCTTCGCCGCCGGCAGCCCTATACAGCATGCGAACGGCCATCCCCCCCCTTCCAACACTGACTGCAACAACGAATGCTCGGCTGGGCTTCCACCCCGTAACGCTCACCGAGCTCCGCTGTCCAGAGACACCACCAGCCGCTCACTCTCCTCCTTTCAATGCTCTTGTTCCTCTAAAACACTCCCCTCCACAGCTGCAGCCTCTCTCTTAATCTCCCCGGCCCACAGGGTTGCATTCACTGCAATAGTATGTATAGAGTAATATCTGTAGTATATATAGAGTAATAGCATATATAGTATATAGAGAGTAATATTTATTGTATAGTACATCCAGGTAGGACCCCCACTTGGTCCCCCAATCTCAATCCCCCTCCTAGAAATGGAACCATGTAAACCATGTGAATGGTGTCCTCATGTTTGACTCCACAGTCAGACAGCAGTCTCTGGTCTTCTAGCTCCCGGCCATTGAAGAGGAGTCGCTGTTGACTTTCTACAACAAACAAACAAAAGCAAGTCAACAACAGGCACTGAGAACATTTCCCCAAAATAAATCTGAAATATATCATGTACAATTGTTAAAATATCGTTCTATTTCAATCGTGTCGTCGCATAACCCAAAGTGATGTTACCTGGTGTTCCCGCTGTCTCTCTTATCTTCGTCTTCAGCTGCAGCACTCTGGTTCTTTTAAACTCTTCCTCAGTAAAGATGAAGGTCAAAGTCTCCCCTGTTAGAGTTTTCACAAAAATTTTCACAGCCATTTCCGCGGTGTCTGTCTGTCTGTAGAGTTCACTCTCTGCTGCTCTCTTCACTGGGTGCAGATGATAAGACAGGGTGAGGCTGTGATCAACTGACCAGTAAACAAATTAAAAATACTTTCACTTTCAACCCTAAATTGAAAGCAATATACACCAACCTCTTTACTGTTATAGCTTTTACTTCACAATTTGTAGCCCATCATTTTAAATTTATTTTGTCATCTATTATTGTTATTATTGCTATTATTATTTAATACAAATTAAAAAGCACAATTTTCTATATGTCATTACATGGTTTAGGGTAACAGGTAATCATGCATAAACTTCAAAGTCCTCATGTCAAATTTCCTGTATACTGTAGACAGTAATGCATTTATTTCTTGTCAAATCTTTTTAAAAGTAACTAGTGCAGTGCCCGTACGAAATATGTGTTCCTATAGAAAAGTGGGAGGTTAAGAAGCTTTTTCATGGATGGCCAAATGAGGCTGTTTGAAGGTGTTGGTCAGGGATATTTAGGTTTGTTATGAAATCCGATATTCCAGGGTATAACTGGTTGTTTTTGACTATTTTTGATTTTGCCATTATATTTCACCTTAAAAACTATTTACTTGGTGTCATTATTTTCAGCACAACCTCACATGTGTGACTGTACAGTTATTTTTTCATTTTGACCTACTGTATTAACACAATGGACCTAAAATCACAAAAAAAAACATAAAATCTGAGTAGAAAAAGTTATTTTTTACTGTGAAAACCACAAATATGTTTAACAAACCATTTTTTTATTACTTATAATGCAAATATAAATTGTTGTTTGCTGAATATGTGCATACATTTTAAAAATGTACAAAGTTCTGTTTACCTATTTACATTTAAATGCAGGCAATGCTCAGGTCTGCCTGAGCTCCTTCCAGCTGAATGAAGAGCTGCACTGCCTGCTCCACATTCAGCTTCTCATTGTTTTGACTCATTAAACAAAAAAACGACTCCACTACACACTTTACACACGACACCAAACACTACATAACACACTAACTATACACTCCAAACACGCTAAATTTCACAAATCTCTCAATTCTCAATATCGCTGTCAGTACACCGGCTGTCGTTGCCTGTCACTCATCCGCCGACGTCCCTCCCACAACTTCCTGTTGCTCTACAACCAAACTTGCTGCTTGAACATTTTCGTGACAAAAGCCCATTTTTACCGTTTCTTCTGCACCAGACACAAAGCAAATGTGACGGCAATGTTCGCGAAAAAGCATGGCGAACATTATCTACCCTAAGTCCGTTTTGGACAGGTCGGTGCGTCTGGTCCGTCAGCTCGGGAGTTGGGCCGTGTAGGCTAGCTAGCGGCTAGCGGCTAGCAGCTAGCTACACACGAACATCCACAGATTCCGTTTCCACTTTGTTGTCCGCGCGTCTCCGCATCTCCTCAGACCCGAACAGACTCGGTCCGGTCTTGTTTAGTCTCATTGATCCACAACAGTCAGTTTAGATGCACAGAACAGAATGGGTCTAGCTCGCACCGCCGCAGGTATACATCCGCTTGTTTCTTAATGTATGTCGTGGGCTTGAGCTCTGCAGTGACTGGCTCTAATGCGCATGTCACTGTGCTTGCTCGGTAGACTATGCTTCCGAATTTGTAAAGCATTTATGAAATAATTCATTTACGGTATCATTGCAGTCCAAACCAATGCAAAGTCGCACACCACTGAACCAAACGGCAGCCATGTTGAAACTCTCAGGTCAGTCTGATCCTGACCCGCAGAGATATTTGAGGCACAGACAGACAGACAGACAGACAGACAGAGATTCCTTGCTTTTATAGAGAGATATAGATCTCTAATTTATGAGACTGAAGTTAATGGGTGACTGATGAGTAGATTTCTCAACAGGTCGGGCCGGCCCGACAAACCCGACCGGACCCGCAGGTTCAAGCCGGGTTCGGGCCAAAGAAATACGCAAATGAGCCGGGTCGGGCCGGGCCTCGGGCTTCCTTTTTTATAAAACACATTTCATAAAACACATTTCTTGCAGGTTGTAAATTATATATTGCCTGTTGTGAATCATCGCTGTTCACCTGTGGTGAAGAGGAAGTCTGGCTGCCTGCTTCAAGGGGAGGAGCAGACGCAGAACTGACGCCGCTGCGTGACGTATACTCGTGTCTATAGCCTGGCTGGAGAAGATGGAATTGGCTAAAAGTAAACTTGCCACAGGCGAATTCACCCTTGCTTTTCGAGGAGTGGGGAAATCGTCTGTTTCTGTCTCTCCAGATATATTTTCCCACTGGTCGAAGCGCGGTGTCTTCTTTGCAGCGGGAGCGGTTGCTGCTGACGGTGACGCAGCACCTGTCTCCTGGCTCGCGCCACCTTTCCGCCAGCTGTCTGTCTGATCATGATAACATGTGTATGAGGAAAACAATGCAGGCATGCGGGGGGTCGGGTTCGGGCAGACAATTCATGCTGGTGTGTCGGGCTGCGTCGGGTTCTGCAGTATGTCTCTGTAGCATTAAAGCACAAACTTCAATTTACACTCATATAATACAGTAAAATAGCAGTCTGAGTTCTGGTTTTCTACAGTTTTCTGGTTTTCTTTCATCTGTTCGTAATGAGATTTAAACAACAGCACGAAAGTAACATTTATTCAGTATCAGATTAAAGATATCAAATATACATCACGCACTTGTGGTGTATCAGTCTGTTGCTGAAGGAGCTGCCCAGTGCTGAGATTGTGACCTGCAGGGGGCGGGACTCCTGCACCAGCAGCGATGACAGCTTGTCCATCATCCTGCTCTCTCCCACCACCTGCACTGAGTCAAGAGGGCATCCCAGGGTGGAGCTGGCCTTCTTGATAAGTTTATCAAGTCTCCTCCTGTCTGCTGCTGAGATGCTGCTGCTCCAGCAGACTATACTCCATAGAAAATGGCTGATGCCAACACAGAGTCATAGAAAGAGGTCAGGAGTGCCCCCTGCACTCCAAAGGACCTGAGCTTCCTACATATAGCCATGTGAAAAACCTTCAATCCTGCCAGTGAAGGTACAGAAGTGTTAAAATGTTTGTATCTGTTTGAACTTTCACAGAATAAAACTTGACACAGAATCAGTCCTGCAGAGGTCCAGGAGGAGCTGCAGCAGCCTCTGGAGGTTAATCTCACAATAACACTGAACTATGACGACACTGATAACAAGTCTGAAGACTTGTCCGGCAGTAATGACAATGACAATTTTGTTATATTCATCTAAACTTTAGGGTTTGAACAACAGACTGTTTGACCTACAAACATAATGACACATTTATGACAATGTTAAAAGTCTTTCTCGGTCTGATGAGCTCATAGAAAATGCTTCAGTTGAGTTCTCTGATTAGCTGCATAAAATGACTTTATGGGGCATAAAGTGTTATAATGCTGCTTTTCATATACATGAAATAAATATCTATTTGTCGTGTTGTGTGTGAAATTCACAGCAAATTTCACTGTACAACTGTGACAATGAAGGCATTATTATATTCAGATTCACACGAAACACTGTTAAGTGCAAAACAAGTGACAAGAAAACTGTTAAAATCCGTCTGTGTTCTCATTTCTAAACATAAACATATTTTTTTTTACACAATTTTATAGTTTTTGAGATTAAGAAATACATTGAATACATTAGACCTGCAATGTGTTTGCTATCCTTCACAGAAACTGGTAGTTCACACAACCTAATTTTCAATGATAATAAATCATTTGTGCATGCTGATTAATAATCATCTGACATGTCGCAGCAACGTCAGCGAGTAACACATCAGTCAGTACAACAGTAAAAGAAAAAACAAAGACATGTCATGAAACACAGTTCAGCTCAAACAGATCATCCTCAAACAATCAGAATAAAAATGATTCTGTTACAATCATATTATTATAAATCACTCAGGTCCAGTTTTAAAGGCACAATGCGAGATTTTAGTCCTTTTAGTCATGGTTACATGCTCCCCTCTGCTGGAGGTGATATGTATGACCAGGTTCTAATGTTCCTTTGTGCTTCCTCCCAGGTGGCCCTAATTTGATTCAGGGGGAGGACCTATAAAGAGGAGCAATGTGGCAGGTCTGACTCTCTCTCTGACTTCTCCTGCTGCCAGCCTGAGCTGAAACTTGAGTTTTGCTATCTGATCTAAAATGTGTCCGTGTTGTGTCCTTGGTTTATGGAGTGCTTGGTGAGCCCCTGTTTTCGTGGCTTTGTTTTTTAGTTGTAGTTTGGGTGGTCCTCGGTTAGAGGGGAGAGCCCAGGATCTACGACCCTTTGTGGGTTGGCCTGGGTGTCTCCCCTTCCTTTTGTTTCTTTTTTTTTTGCCGGCTCACCGGTCTTTTGGGTTACTAAAAGTGTTTGTGTTCAATAAATGGACTGATTATCGTGACTGTATTGTCTAATAGATTATGTTGGGCCCTCTGGGAGACGAGCTACATTAGGTCGTCTCTGTGCCTGGTTATCCAGCTGTGCGACAGTGAAGTCCACATGAGTAAGTTAATTGTAATACATTGGTACACAAGTAGTGGAATAAGTACTAATTTAATCTATGTAACCTAACTATGATTTTTTATATACATATAAAACAACAAAGGGGGCAAAAGTCCTGCATTCAATTCAACTTCAGAGTAGGGAATGATTTATTAAAGGATGAGCAGAAACTATTTTTCACAACGGTGACTATTGATGCCGAGTTTGACCAGAATGGACTGTTAGAAAGAGCAACGACCTGAAGGTGGCACCGTTGTCCAGGAGTATAACGGTGTGACGTTCAAAGACAGTCAGAACTTAAATAGAAGTTGTGGGACATTTATACAGTTTATAGGTTTTCTGTCCACTTTCCATCAGCCTACTTTTATATTTCACTACATTAAAGTTTTTACTTTTCCATCCACTAAATGTATCTGACAGCTGCAGTCACCAGTTACTTTTCACATTCAGGTTTTTACATTTGATCAGATTGTAAAAATTGTCACGTTGTAATAACTTCCTAGAGGCAGTTAAGATGACCTCCTCATCACAACTTGTGAGTATGTTTTACATTTCTGTGATGCATCAATAATGATCAAATTTCAAAAGAAAATATAATAATACTGAATGCTTTCTACTTCAGTATTATGTACTTAAGCTAACTTTAATGTCAATAAAGCTCATTTGAATTTGATATTTAAAGTAAATTTGACCAATAAAAATACTTTGAATGGACTTTTCACTATAACCAATTATATTTATTATGTGGTATTTACTTTTATATGTGTAAATCATCTGAATACTTCTTCTACCACAGTCATTTGTTTCTAGAATTCCATCAATGAATCTTCAGTGAGCTGCTAAAATAAAATAGCTCAAGTAGAAATATTGTATTCAAAACCAAGAGCATGTGTGTGTTCAGTTTATTAAAAAAATACTTCTTTTTTTTTGTCCGGAAAATACACACTGTCACAATGAGATAACATTAAAGGAGCTGAAGATGATTCTTAATGAAAGCAGGTAAATCTTTTCTATGGTGGAAAAAGTGAAATAAAGCTCATGTTGTGTGATATTGTGTCAATAAAGACCAAAAAAGGATCCAAACAAAAGCAGGTATTGGGATGAATATCTGTGTGAGTAATTACAATAATGATGATTGGCATTATAACAACATCAAAAGGTGTGTTTGTGTCTCTTGAGATCACAGTATTGAATCAACACATTTATCTGCGCTGCCACACAGGTATGGAGGTCTGTGTTGGTGCTACACCAGAGGGACAAACTCTGAACCATGACCCTGGGTTTAGTTTCTGGCACTCTTCAGTGATCTTCAGACACACAAAACAAAACTCCACTTCACACTGCCTACAGACAAGGTCTTTACATTTCACTCCATCATGTTGCACCAGCACACCACAGGTGGGACAGGCTCGGATGGAGGGACATTTTAAGGGATCTCCTCTGACATCCATCACACCTTTGAGGACGACATCTCCACAGGTCTTTAATGTTACCAGTGGGCCCTGGCATCCGTCATTGTCACAGCGGTCTGAACGAGGAACCCGACCTTTCCATTCCCTCAAACACTGCCAGCAGAATATGTACGTGGTTTTTTTTTTAGCTGTGCACACCGTGCATATGACACTGAGATTACTGAGATCAGTTCTCACCACGCGAGACTTGCAGCCAGGACACTGTGAAGAGAAGTACCATGGAGAATAAAACAAGAGCTTGAATTGTGAATTTGAGTTGTATTTATATCCTCATTTTTATTTTTTACTTTTCTTAATAATGTAATGTAGATACTTACCTCTTTGATACCCAAGTGCTGTTTGGAAGCATTACGGAACATTTTGTCTTCAAATTCTTTCACTTCTTCAGGAGTCAGAAGAGCCATTTTACGAACTTCCTCAAAGGACCACTGAACATCACACTTAGGTAGTCCACACACAAACCTGCACTGTCTCTGAAAATACATACAGAGTACAATACAGAAAGATGTTCACCTGTCAACGTGTTAATGCTTGCAAGATTCACAGCAATTAACATTCATTTCCTTAGAAATACATGTTTTTGATTTAGCTTTCTCTCACTGCAACAGGAAATGATTGTCTATTTACAGCCTTTTCTTTCTTTCTTTCTTTTTTGGCTGTTAAAAACACATTTTTCACCAGAAAGCTACTCTAACTAAGCTGCTGCTAGGCCCGTGTATCCTTTTATTCACCAACACGTGTTTAATTGATGACAATTAAACACGTGTTGGTGAATAAAAGGATACACGGTCATCATGAAGGCGCAAACATCTAAACATCCAACACAACGTCATACCTCGTCATCCAACAACCTGCGACACCAGTCGGTCAGAGACATCGGAGTGACAGCATGACCGCAGGACATCTTTGCTCTGAGAGACTTGTAGTCGTTACACAAAACTGTGAGACACAAACGGAGTAGGAACAGTGTTATGGGCTTTCAGCTTTAATTAACCAAGTAAATTCAATGACAACAGAACTAAGCTGTAGTCTACAGGTTAGAGATAGTGGACGGTCCTGTGCAGTCCATTTGTCTTTGTTAAACTTTGTAGGCATTGAACTGCATTCAGTTTAAAATGTAGCTACTTACAGTCTAATTCATCTTCTCCGTCTACAAATGTGAGCGTGGGGTCCTGCGGGTCGTAACACTTCTCGGAGCTGCTGGCCATCTTGACTAAATGAACTCCCTCGAATTGTGGAGGAGCTGTGCAGGTTTTCTCTTCCTCTCGGCGGTTGTTTCCCCGAAGTCACGTGGTTCGCAGGGGCGCTACCTGAGGTTTCAGTCTGAATCTGGACGAGCAGGCATCAAGAGGAAAACCCCACACAGTCCCTCACTGCGCCACGGCGGAGCTGCAAGATGGTAATCCAGCTGAAAGTAAAATCAACCTTCAGGAGTGGAAAAGATCATCGATCTGTGCCAAGGGCGTAGAGTTGGGTTGGGACACGTCCCTACCAATATTCAGCCGCTACTGTGTGGCCACTATCAATACAACCGCTGTCCGTAGTGTGTAGTCAATGATTATGGCACAAAAAGGGTTACAAAGGTTACGCTGCCGGTTTATCGCTAACTTACCTTACATGTGATTGGCTGTCCCCGCTGTCACTCCTTCTGCTTGTAAAAGCTACATGCAACCTGCTAGTTGGACCGGAGGAGAGGCTGTGCATGTTATCTGCAACTGTGAGTGTAAGTTGTCAACATGTTCGGCATTTGTTCTTCTTGGGTCACGTCAGCTAGACGGATTTTAATATCAGTGGTGTCATTTACATTTGTGTTTGTGTCTGTTTGCGTGCGTGTGTGCGTGCGTGCGTGTGTGCTGATTAGGATTTGAAGGATGTCAAAGAAAAGAAAACTGGATTTAAGAGACTTCTTTAGGAGCCAAAGTGTAAGATACTTCAAGGGTGTATAGGTAGAGGCTCAACAATACAGATATTGAATAAAAGAGAATATTTAATACCAAAGAGATACACAGTTTTAAAGTTATTTTTAATTCTTATTTTCATGTATTTGTGTAGAAGTGAGCAACAGTTTAAAAACACAAATGAATACAAATAAACCTCACATTCTAGATGATCATGTGATTTTATAATTATAAAATATAATTAATTAATTTTAAGTAATATTAATATTTAGTAAAAGCCTGTTTGCTCAGGCAATAACTGCACCATCAAGCTCTATGAACATTGTATCCCTAATGTATCTGTTCATATGTCATGCATTAGACAGCAGAGAGGCTGGAGGAGATGGAGGAGAGGCCAGAGAAGGTAGGGGAGAGAGGCAGGAGGAGGTAGAGAAGGAGAAGCTGAAGGAGAGGCTGGAAATTCGCAGGTGAGGTTAAAATTTATGATGGATATGTGAAAACATTTCAAATAGGAACAACCACTGGACACTAATCTGCTTGTATTTAAGTATTAGTGACAAACACATTTACATTTTATTTATGTTTATTTACAATGTTGTATTTCATTTATGTATTTCTGATGTTGTTGATGGACAGAAGGCTATGTTAATTGACAGTATGATGCACAGTTGCACTACAGCCCTGCACTAAAGAATAAAGATCAGAACTCTTCGAAGTTGCCTCCTTGTCTTTCATTAGTGGCTTTAAAATATAACATCTGCATGATGTGAAATTATGATTGCTAATGTAAAAAAACTTTCAGGAGTGCTGCCTTGGAGCACTTTTGTGTCCCCACCAATCTCAAAATTAAACCTACTCCCTTGATCTCTGCGACAAAGAAGCGCAGATGAAGAGGATCACTGTCAAGCAATTAGAACAGATCATTAAACAAAAATTCACGATGACGAGTATGTAGATATTGGCTGTTCTTTAACTTCCTTGAGGATATTTTTATTGGTCCCACTTGTTCACATGTAAGCAGGACATTTAACTTAAATATTAAGAAGGGTTAGGGTTAGAAATGTCGCTGATGTTAGAAAATGATGAAGTGCACGATCATCGGCACAGTACCGCTGCAGGAAAGCACTTCACTTTAGGATTCTGCAGAATCGCTGGGTATAAGAGTTTTGCCTGAGAATGACAGCTCAGTTACTTACTGTTAACTACCATTTTCCTGACGGCTGTAAGAAGTTAGGACAGAGAGAGTGTTAGTGTGTATGTGTGTTTGTGTGTGTGTGTGTGTGTGTGTGGGTGGGTGTGTGTGGGTGTGTGTCTGTGTGCAATTTATCTATTTCATTACAATTTGGTTTTAACAGTATTTTTTTTGTATTTCCACATAGCTGGTTTATAAAGCTGTAACTTGGCCTACTTAAGACACGGAACATTTTATAACGTTTTGACTGTTTAAGATGACAACTGGGGACTTGTCGTGTCTTGAACAGAGTATCTGGAGGATGAGGCCCTTCTGGCGTCCTATGGAATCAAGCACTTGTCCACCATTCACACAGCCATACAGCTGCCCGGAGGCATCTGATGAAGAAGAGCGCCACAATGAAACCAATATGAGTTTAGTTTGAACAAAGTCTTAAATTATCCAGAATTTACGTCAAAGTGTCTTTGTGAAACTGTCCCCAGATGTTAATAACTCAGGACAACATCAGCCCTCTTTAAGACTGACGATGAGATGCAGCTTCCTCGTGCACACACCACACATGACCAGCAGGTGGTTTACACACCTGCAACACAACATCACAGTGAAACAATGAGGGGAAATTAGGGTGGTCACTTACAGAACATTACATTAACATTTGCAACAACACAGTTCTGTATACATTGACATTTGTTGTTTTTGTTTGCTATCTGTGTATCTTTGTATGCGACTTTGGGTCCTTGAAAAGCGCTATATAAATTAAATGAATAATTATTATTATTGTTATTAGTATTTCACTGGTAAATACCCCCAAATACAGAGAAATGTTCAATTAATCACCTTCAACACAGTATGACAGTGGAATGATGAGGAACATCATCTTAATAATTGATGTGTGTGTGTGTGTGTGTGTGTGTGTGTGTGTGTGTGTGTGTGTATATATATATATATATATAGGGGTACCGATTATACTGGAGCACCAACTAACGTTCATGCATAGCGTTCATGACTTCAGACAACAACAATGAACAAAGAAGCAGATGAGACCGCTTTGGTTGGCCCCGTGGATGGGAAACTTTGTTTTAAAAAGCGGACGGATGGCAGCGTAGACAAGAGCACGGTTGTGTGCAAATTATGCAAGAAGGAGTTTGCGTATCACCGCAGCATATCAAGCCTCAGATATCACCTAAATGCTAAGCATATAACAGATAGCGTTTGCGTGGGAGCTAGCGTGGACGTCAGCTCGACACTGAGTACAAGGACCCAAAACAAAGTGTTATAGTTTACAGAAGGTCTACCTACCTATAGGCTACCTGAATCTCTGAAATGTATTCCTAAATATGCTATTGCTACACTTTATGGCAAAAATTGCACTGGTCTGTTGGTCTTGGAAAAAAAAACAATGTTTTGTTGCTTAAGCTTATGTATTCAGTCATTAGTCAATGGTATACTAAAATCCATGTGAAAAAAATTGCTTCTCACTGTTGTCAGGTCAAATATTTATATGCGATTAATTTCGACTAATTAATTACAAAGCCTCTGATTAATTCGATTAATTTTTTTAATCGAGTCCCGGCCCTAATATAAATATAAATATATATATATATATATATATATATATATATATATATACCTACTTTTCTCAATTTAGCCCATGTAGGTATACAAGTGTAGAAATGTTCATGACAGTGAGTTAAGCAGAGATCCAGGAGGAGCTGTTTCAGCCTCTATAGGTGAAATCCCAAAATAACTCTGAACAATGATGAAGACGAGTGTTAAGAAAGACTGGAAAGGTGTTTTAATGACGAAAATACAAACATCACAAAGTTTTAAAAATACTGTTTGAATAAAAAGAACATAACAACAGGCACTTTGAGCTGCATTAATACTGACACAGGTCTTAAGGTCTGCCTGTGTCTGATGATAAACTATGAGCTCATAGAAAATGCTACAGTTTGAAGCAAAGGCCTGGAAAGACTAGAAAGAGTTTACAAACGGCTCCACAGGTTTCCTCAAAGTATTTGGTATCCATTGCAACAAACTGGGAGGTCAAACAATCTGTCATTAAGTAGCTTCCTAGGAATAATTTGTGTCTCTTGATTTTCAATTTGCATACGTAAATAATTAAAACAGTACATCTGACACAGATCATTCTCAGACAATCACATAAAAAAAAATCCGATTCTTGTCGGAGGTGTACATTTCTGTGATTTTCTCTTACATTTCTTTTGTTGTGATTCAGCGATTTCAGTCCTTCATTGGTAGAAGTGTTAAAGAGTAAACATGTTCATGACAGTGAGTTTAGCAGAGATCCAGGAGGAGCTGTTTCAGCCTCTATAGGTCAAATCCCAAAATAACACTGAACAATGGTGAAGACGAATGTTAAGAAAGACTGGAAACGTGTTTTAATGAAGAAAATACAAACAGTTTTGAAAATACTGTTTGAATAAAAATTATGTAACAACAGGCACTTTGAGCTGCATTAATACTGACACAGGTCTTTAGGTCTGCCTGTGTCTGGAGATGTCCATATAGTATCCATTGCACAGTGGACATTTTTGAAAATCTGCAAGTTCTTCCATACTTACAGTTCTCCCCCCCATTCCCCCATCCCCTCCACCAGGTAACCTTGAACCTGTGTGAATTTTTGACATGTGTTGGATTCCATAATCAGACAGCAGAGCATTTTCGTCCAGAGACGTGGTTTCAAAGAGCAGCTCGACGGATTCTACACACACACACACACACACACACAGTCAAAATCAGGCACTAAGACCATATCTTCAAAATAAATCCCAAAGATAGGTTAAATTCTTAACAAAAAGTGTTTTTTGTTTCTTTGTTTTTTTTCCAATTTTATTTTAATTCGCCTTCCTTGGACCCATTGTCTTCCTACATGGTCCTACACTAGCTATGATGTATGACAAAGGGTGTGTATACTGGTGGAAAGTGTCTGTTTAAAATGTGAACATGTGAGGGTCAAATGTATTAATGTGATTCTACCTCGTGGTTCTTAGATTAACTGGACCAATGGCAAATCTCTCCCACATAATTTGAGTTTAATAGACAACAACTTAACTTAATGTTAACTGTGATTTATACAGTTGTGATTCTACCTGAGATCCTGAAGGCAGACACTATCTTCTCCTTGAGCTGCAGCACTGTGATGCTCTTGAACTGCTCCTCAGTGTCACACAGCTCCATGATCCTCTCCTCCCCGCTGGGTGAACGCACTTTGAGCTTCTGGCATGACGGGCCACCTGAACAAGAAACCGATGAGCTGAAAAATGAAATACGATCACTTTCATCCTTGCTAACAGCTAACCTCACCTTTTTACTCTCACTGTGAGAAGGTTTTAAATCTTTTTTGATTTCCGTTGCGAGAAAAAAAATCTCTCTCAAAATGTTTTTTTTTTAACTCTCAAATATATGTATTTTTTGCTATCAGTGAGAAAACATTTTCTCTCAAAAAAGTCTTTACTCTCTATACAATTTCTTGCTCTTGTGTCAGGATTTTGCTCTCGCTGTGAAAATGATGTAATGGGCGTGGCCACGTTCCTATTGGCCAGTCGGGTGGCCGGCATAGATTCACCGGCATAGATGCGCTGCCTTAGTGGAGTGGACACTCCAATGTTTGGGTAAGCTGATGACGCGCAACTCGATGGGTAGCTAGCTGAGCAAGTCGGTAATCAAAATCATTCCCATCATAGGAATGACTGTCTAGCCCTAACACAGGTTAGAGAGTAACAGGTCAGAGGTATTAAAGGATGTTTAACTGGTTAGTAATGTGGAGTTCAGCTCAGCTAACATCACTGAAGATTAAACATTAAATAGGCTATCCTCAATGTAAGCTAGTTTGCCATTACTGGTGTGTTTGTCAGATTGTCATGGACAAAGAATAGCGCTCATATTCATGAATGTGTATTATATTATTAGCATGCTAATCACTAGTGACAGGAGCGACTTAAACCGTTGAGAGTTATAAACCCATTAACATAACTTCCTTGTGGGGGCTAACAAGTCGCCTTCCACTGATTCAACATGCTTAAATATGAGTCATATTTCAAAAAAGCACCCATTTGTACTTGTTAAGCTAACTTCTTGTTAATGAGAGTTAAGAATAATATGACAGCTGTCTGTGCCGACTGTTTATCTGCCACAAATCTTAAACTTCTTCCAGATATTGAGTTTACTGTGACTTTGCTGTTGTAAACATTGCTGTTCCACTAACAGTCACAGTAGTCATTTCTTGATTTTATCACATTTTTAGATGTGTAGCCTTGTATTTCTAGTTTGCACTTGCCGTCCAAAAATTAGCCCAATAAAAAAACAGTGTTTTATTGCTTTTTAAGAATCTCAGCTGAATTGCATGTCTTCCAAACTTCAGTTTTATGATAATGTGAATATACTCATGTTGACAATAATTTGTTGACACAAAAGAAATTGCAGTTGCATAGCACTCACAGCTACACAGGATACACAGCTAAGTAGTTAGCTTTCTATAAGTACTTTGTTTATTAATTTTACATGAATTAATCTACATATTGCGTTGTTAAGGCTTGAAAATAATGTGGTCAACACAACTCATCACTCTCCTGCCACAGCTTCCTGTTGTGGGGAAATCCCTGCAAATCGATTACCGAGTGTGGTTAGAAATGCTTCATTCCAATCTTTTCCCTGTCCGCTTTTGATAATAACTGTTATAAACTGGTAGGTAAGACACATATGAACTTAGATTGCATTTCCATTGAGTAATAATTATACATTTTCATCCTTGAGCTGCAGAACTCTACTGCACTCGGTAATCGACTCATCGGGACTTCCCCACAACAGGAAGCTGCGGCAGGAGAGTTGTGAGTTGTGTTGACTTTACAACAGCAATCCGGCTAAGCTAACGGAGGTTTGATGCCTCGAACTATGTGCTGGGACCCTATTTGTACTGTTGCTGAAGTTTGGTGCTGTTCTGAGCATTATTTGTGGCTTTTTGATGGCGGTTTCTTGTTGGAGGCGTATGCTGCAATGTACTGTTATCGTGCGGTCATTTCTGAGATTACTAAAACTAGGTAAACTAGCGGTCTGCTAACTTGATCTCTCGGGGGGGGGGGTCTTACTCGGTGTCACAATGTGTTAGACCATGGATTAAATTTACACCGGAATATCCCTTTAACAAATCACCCGTTATACATGGGCGGAAGTTGTCCGTCTCAAAATTTATTGATTGCATAACGGGGCACTACATAATTTTAGAGAAGAAGAAAACTCAGAATTTAAATATTTACAATATAAATTAGGTAATAATACAGAAATATTTATTTTTTCTGAAAGTGAGTAAAACAGCTGTTTTCAGAGGAAAATAAGGTCACCAGAACACTGTTTGAAGCTTGAGAGGTGGCAGGGTCCACCACATATAAACAATGTCCACAGTCTACTGTAAAGAGACTGTGGAGGACTCAGAGAGTCCAGCTCACCAAGACACAAGGCAGACAAGTTTCAAGAAGATCGAAAAGGAAAGTTCAGTAACCTGACAGATATTAGACTAAAAGACTTAAGGTTGAATTGTGGGTAATGTAGGCACATTTGTCTGGCATTGAACTCCTATAACAAGTCACTTTGAATACAAAAACTTAAAATATTAGGATTAAAAAATAGAGCATTTGACCAACATACACATTTTGAGAACAGTGAGAGTGTTTCCATACTTTGCGAGCACTTCCTGTCAACCATGCGTCTTAGAATTAAGTAGTGAATGGTGTCCTCATGTTTGACTCCATAGTCAGACAGCAATCTCTGGTCTTCTAGCCTCTTGAAGTCGAAGATCAGTCGCTGTTGATCTTCTACAACAAACGCACAGAAGGAAGTCAAAAACAGGCTCTTAGAACATTTCTCCAAAATAATCAGAAATATGTCATTCATAATTCTTAAATAGTCTTTCTATTTCAATCGTGACCATGTCGTCAAAGTGATGTTACCTGGTGTTCCCTCAGACTCTCTTATCTTCGTCTTCAGCTGCAGCACGGTGGCGCTTTCAAACTCTTCCTCAGTAAAGATGAAGGTCAAAGTCTCCCCTCTTAGTGTTTTCACAAAAACTTTCACACCCATTTCTGTGGTGTCTGTCTGCAGCCTCTGCTGCTCTCTTCACTCGGTGCGACAGGTCACCTGAACAGAAAACCGATGAACTCAAATACTTAAACTTTCATCCTTCATATGAAAAGCAAAGAAACAAAAAACATACAGACCTTTACTGACCAGAAAACATGTATCCAGCTCTTAAGTTCACCTCGTTACTCTCACTGTGAGAAGGTTTTAAATCTTTTTTTGATTTCTGTTTTTATAACAATCATGAATTCCTATAACAAGTAACTTTCAATCCAATGACTTCAAATATCAGGACTAAAAAATCTGAGCTAACCGTCTGTAGCCTCTGCTGCTCTCTTTGAGACAGAGTGCGGCTGTGTTCAACTGACCAAGAAACAAAGCTGAAAAATACTTTTACAGTCGACCATAAAGATATATACACCAACCCTTGTACTTTAGATATATCAATTCTACATGTCCTTACATGGCTTAAGGTAACAGGTAATAAAGTAAGAACTTCTAAGTCCTCATGTCAAATTTCCTGTATACTGTAGACAATAATGCATTTATCAACGTCAAATCTCCTTTAAAGTAATGTTGAACTCTAATTGATGAGTCTGAAGTTAATGGCTGACTATTGAGTGCTGCTAAGTAATAGAATAAAAGCAGTTAAGTGTCATCAGCTGAAAGCACTTGAAGTAGCAAAAGTAAACATAATCTGACTGTTGAGTTACTGTGTTGAACTGCAGCCAAAAGTCCTCTGGATTACTGCAGTATGTCTCTGTAGCATTAAAGCACAAACTGTAATTTACACTTCACATAATAAAGTGAAATAGGGGTCTGAGTTGTGTGTTTCTCATCTGGTTTGTACAGGATGTTCTGAATAATGAAATATTGTATTGAACACATCATCTGTGCATTAATGACAGTTAAACAACAGCATGATAGTGACATTTAATCACATGCAGTATCAGATTAAAGATATCAAATATACATATAGTCATGTGAAAAACGTTCAGTCCTGCCAGTGAAGGTACAGAAGTTTAAAAATGTTTATATCTGTATGAACTTTCACATAACAAACAACAATCAGATTATTATAAATCACTCAGATCCAGTTTAAAAAGCCCAATGGAACTGTAATCCAAAAGTGATCTGAGCTTCTCTCTTTGATTTGATAGCAGAGCGACCATGCAGACATCTTAGTGCATGTGAGTCACTCTGGTTACAATAGTTGATTGTTAAATATTAATGCTTTCAGTTGTTGGCGAGCTACCAACCCAAACAATCCACTATGTCTCTCAGGAATCACTTAATGCACTTTTTCATCTCAGTTTTAAAACAGCTGTTTACTTAGATTAATATATAAAGTATATAAAGTATATAGAGAGTAATATCTCTCTCTCTTGACCGCTTTGTACAACGGATGATTTTGGACAAATGTCTGAAATGTGACGACGAGTCCAAATGTGTCTTTGTGTCCCCAGATGATAATAAGTCATGGTGAGGACAGAGCAGGATAACATCAGCCTTCTTTAAGACTCAGTGGAGCTGATTTACTCCAGTCATTGTACCAGTTAGACTGTTACTGTGATGTAGAAAACACTGATCTGTCCACCTGTGTGACTTGTTTTGCTGTCTGAAGTCCTCAGCATGAATCCTTGTGGAGATCTTCCACTGCTGCTGGTTGAGGATGTGGTGCTGACTCACTGCTGACATCACTTCCTGTTAACATTATAGCCACACAGTCCATACTCTTGTTTCTGCCGTCCCTGTCACCCATTCCACTACTTTCACGACCACATTCATATACGGCTCCATTTAACTCAATGGTCGATCCATCTTTGATTCCACGGTCAGTCAGCAGCTCGCCGTCCCACAGCGGCCAGAGGCCGATCGCCAGTGTATGCACTACAACAAAGGAAATCAAAACCAGACAGTCACAAATAACTCACACAGAAATCATTTATGATTTTTAACAGGTCATTTTTATTTGCCTTTCTTGGACCTTCAGTCAGACTACATGGTCAACATCTAATGTCAAAATCTCACCTACTAACACAGAAGTTGATCTTAATAGAAAACAACTTAACTCAATGTTTACTGTGATTCATACAGTTGTGATTCTACCTCGGATCCCAAAGACAGACTGTATCTTCTTCTTCAGCTGCAGCACTGTGATCCTCTTTAACTGCTCCTCAGTGACACTCAGGACGATGGTCCTCTGCGTCCCACACTCACGAACTTTGACCTTCATAATCCTCTCTGTGGACTCGACCTCCTCAGCCACTTCTGTGTGTGACACTTCTGTAGATTGTTCTCCCGAATGCGCTAAAAACGACCCCATTATACATCTGCATAGATCTGTGAGCTTCTCCTGGGCTCTTCAGCTCTTGTATGTTACACAAGTGAGTGAGTGAGTTCAAGTAACAAGTAAACCGAGCTGAATAAATACTTTCACGTTCAACTTTGTCTTAAAGAAACACACACCAGCCTTTATATAAAAGAAAACATAGCTTTTTAAACACAAATCACCATGCTGAACTGTGATTTTACAAGAAAAAGTTCATCAGATTAATTTGACCTTGTGTTGTGTGTCTGTTCAGCTTCAGTGCACATGCCTAAATTGAAGGATTTCATATTCGTTCATTTTTTCTATTCATAGATGAACAGGCATTTTCATTATGATGTTTACTTTCTTCCCCCTTTTTCTAATATTTGCATATTTTAGATTTTACATTTATATTAATTTTCCCCTGAGAAAATAAGTTGAAAAAGTGAGAGTTTATTTGTTGAATGACAGATAAACGTCCTTGGAAAACGTTGTAACGTCTAGGCTGTCACTTTTGACCCAAACCTAACCAATTTTTATCCTAGACGACTATGTGCCATTTCAAAGAAGATGTCCTACTGTGGTTTACACTACCTTAGTATTAAGTTCTTAATCTTGATGTTGCTATTGTAACTCAGGATCATTGGCTGAAGGAACACACACAGACATAGAGAGAGAGGGAAAGACAGTCAGTCAAAACTTGGGCTGTGCACCCACTCATCAGTATATTCATCCAAATTGATTATATATGTCACTTTGAACGTCCGGTGGTACTTATACCTACAACACTATGTTTGCTGTTAACAATTTGATGAGTTTTGCAATAAACTTTTTAAAATCGTCATATGTAGAAATGAGTCCGATATTGTTTTTTGAACTTCAACAACAAATGACTTTCACTGCAGATGATTTCATGCAAAAGAAAGGCTGTTTTGGAAAACAAAAAAAATAATAATCTTCAAGATTATTCTAGCAACCATTAAGCAGATGATTAGGATTAACGTTTATTTTAATTAGCCTAACTGCGGTGTTTTAAAGGGGTGTCATGGAGAATAACTAAAAAATATAATATATGTAATAAATACACAAATTGCTGAATAAACAAGCTGCTCTCAAATCACTGTTTGAAGTTAGGTGGCAGGGTCCGCCACATATGAACAAAGTAAAACACTATGAAATGTTATTGTCCTTTAAGGATAGTTTGTTTATTTAGTTTATTCAGTCATGAAAACAAAGAGAGTTTGTTGATTTGTTTGTTGAGGCAAACCAGTCAGTGTCAGTGAAGATCTTTCTCTTCTGATTACAATTTCTTCCCCAAAGCTACATTGTGCACCTTTAATAAATCAAGCCACAATTGATACTATCAGCTTTTCTAGCATGTTTGAGAGGTTAGTGGAATGGTTTCAACAAATTAATGTACCTCATGAGACGCAGAACACATTTGGATATGAGCAGCATCATTTCTGCAGATACAGTGCATGTCATGTGTGTGAAGACTGAAATAAATAATGATAAGCACATTTCTAAACACGTGCTTTT
>CAEMYA010000220.1:81922-107163 GCA_903131615.1 Diplodus sargus | reverse complement strand
TACACCTAATATTAACTAATATTTACAGCCTTTTTCTTTAATTCTTAACAAAAATGTTTTTTTTTCTTTGTTTGTTTTCAATTTTATTTTAATTCACCTGTCTTGGACCCACTGTACACTGGCTACCATCTGATGGTAAAGGATGTGTGTGTGCTTGTGGAAAGTGGCTGTTTCAAATGTGAACATGTGAAGGTCGTATGTATTAATGTGATTCTACCTCGTGGGTCTAAGATCAACTGGACCAATGGCAAATCTCTCCCACTAACACATAATTTGAGTTTAATAGACAACAGCTTAACTTAATGTTAACTGTGATTTATACAGTTGTGATTCTACCTGAGATCCTGAAGAGAGTCTTTATCTTCTTCTTCAGCTGCAGAACTGTGATCCTCTTTAACTGCTTCTTAGTGACACACAGGACGATGGTCCTCTCCTCCCCTCTGGGTACATACACTTTGACCTTCACCACCATTTCTGTGCTGTCTGTAGCTTCTGCTGCACTCTTCACTTGGCAGGACAGGTTACCTGAACAGGAACCTGATGAGCTGAAAAATCAAATACTTCTACTTTCATCCAACAGACTTTTATTGAGCAGAAAACGTGTATCCAGCTCTTACTTGGACAAAGCTCTCTTCACCTATTTACTCTCACTGTGAGAAGGTTTGAAATCTATTTTGGCTTCTGTTTTTTTTTAAAAAATCAGCCGTCGACCACGTTCAGTGACAGTCGCCCGAGTAATGAAGCAACACTTGAAAATCAGGTTGCACAGGTGGGCGGAAGTTGCCTGTCTCCAGTTTCTTTGCTTACTTAAAGGTACACTACGTAGTTTTACAGAAGAATTTCAAACTCAGAATTTTGATATTTATAACATTAATGAGGTAAAAATACAAACTCAGAAATATTTATTTTTTCCACCAGTGAGCAAACAAGCTGTTCTCAGAGGAAAATCATGTTTCTGTTAAAAAAAATAAATAAAAAGTCATAATTATCAGTCGACCATGTTTAGTGAGAGTCGCCCGAGTAATAAAGGAACACTTGAAAGTCTAAAGTAAAGCCCAAAGGTAAACTACTTCATAATCACTAGAGATAATAAAGTCAGTTAACTGGCAATAGACAAGTCTCATTAATATTTACAACATTAATGAGGTAAAAATACAAACTCAGAAATAACTAGTTTTTTTCCCCATAAGTGAGTAAACAAGCTGTTCTCAGAGGAAAATAAGGTGGCAAAATAGAACTGTGGCAGGGTCCGCCACATATAAACAATGTCCACAGTGTAAATTAAAGAGACTGTAGAGGACTCAGAGAGTTCACCTCACCAAGACACAAGGCGGACAAGTTTCAAGGAGATCTATTAGGCAAGTTCAGTAACCTGACAGACTTTAGACTTTGGACTGAATGTTGCATTGTGGGTAATGTAGGCATGTGTGTCTGACACTGAGTTACTATAGCAATAACTTTAAATACAATAACTTCAAATATAAGTATTAAAAAAGAGCATTTGACCGACATTTGACCGACGCTAGCATAATTGCCACACAGTCCATGTTCTGGTTTCTGCCGTCCCTGTCACCCATTCCACTACTTACACGACCACATGCATATATGAATCCATTCAACTCAATGGTTGATCCATCTTTGATTCCACGGTCAGTCAGCAGCTCGTCATCCCACAGCGGCCAGAAATCGATCGACAGTGTATGCACTACAACATGTGGGCACAGGAGCACAAACATACAAAGGAAAATCAAAACTAGACAGTCATAAATAACCCAAAAAGACATCATTTATGAGTTCATGAGGTCATTTATATTAGCCTTTCTTAGACCTCCAGTCAGACTACATGGTAAACATCTAATGGCAAATCTCATCTACTAACACAGAATCTTTTCACATTGTGATTCTACCCGGGATCCTGAAGACAGACTGTATCTTCTCCTTCAGCTGCAGCACTGTGATCTACACTGTGCTCCTCAGTGACACTCAGGACGATGGTCCTCTCCGTCCCACACTCACAAACTTTGATCTTCATAACCCTCTCTGTGGACTCGACCTCTGCACCCACTTCTGTGTGTGACACTTCAGTGTGTAACACTTCGGTGGATTGTTGTCGTGAATGTGATAAAAACAGCCCCATTTCCAGTCTGCACAGGTCTGTGTGCTTCTGCTGGGCGGTCCACTTTGTGCAGGCTACTCAAGAATGTGGGTGTGTTCATTTAAGAGGTAAACTGAGCTGATTAAATAAATATACAGGGACTATTACTCATAGAAACACACACAGGCCATTCACTCTCGACAACAATCAATGTCATTAGCAGTAGAGGAAGAAGTCAGTAAATTTACTAAAGAAGCAAAACCACAAGGTGAAAAGAAATCTGATAGGAGTCAAAGTCCTGCTTTCAAATTTGCGCTTGACTGAAAGCACAGAAGTTTTTTTCAGCAAAAAGCACTTTAACTCATTTTCATGTGTAGCTTCATACGTTGCTGACACATTACTTAAGTCAGATACAGTAAATCCATCAGATCAATTTGACATAGCAGTGTGATGCTGCAGCATTAAAGGGGCATGATGTAGTTTGGGAGAATACATTCAAACTCTGAATTGTATCATTTACAATATCAATGCGGTAATAATACAAACTCAGAAGTATCAGTTTTTCCATAACTGACTAAACGAGCTGTTCTCAGAGGAAAATAAGGTCCCAGAACACTGTTTGAAGCTAGACAGGTGGCAGGGTCCGCCACATATAAACAAAGTAAAACAGTGTGAAACTGTGTTGTCCTTTAAGGTCAGTTTGTTTATTCAGCAATTAAACCAGAGAGTTTGTTTATTAAGTTCAATAATGTCAGTTTAGGTTTTCTAACACACTGTCACCATACTGAACCTTCCATCTGGCTCCAGCTAACATATAATGTTGTAGTGTAACTGAAATGTGTACATTTTTTTAATAAAAGTTTATAAATGTCTGCAAGTTAATGACTTTCAATGTAGCCAGGAGATGAAGGAGGCCCAGAAGGAGCTGTAGCACCCTCTAGAGGTCGTTCTTCAACAATGAAAACACTGATGAAAAGTATGAAGAGTCGAAAACAATGGTTTTAATATCAAACAATGTCAGATCACAAAATGACAAAAACCTTCATATTTTTCAAGCATTTTGTTAAATATTTGGATTACCACCACCAACCCTTTGTTAAATATTTGGATTACCACCACCAACCCTTTGTTAAA
This sequence comes from Diplodus sargus, assembly GCA_903131615.1. Taxonomy (NCBI): domain Eukaryota; kingdom Metazoa; phylum Chordata; class Actinopteri; order Spariformes; family Sparidae; genus Diplodus; species Diplodus sargus. The sequence continues at coordinate 103,934 of CAEMYA010000220.1, read as the reverse complement.
TATTTGGATTACCACCACCAACCCTTTGTTAAATATTTGGATTACCACAACCAACCCTTTGTTAAATATTTGGATTACCACCACCAACCTTTTGACCCTTTATACATAATGACACATTTTTGGCATTTCCACTGCTGGTGGAGAAAGTGATGCTGCCTCCCTGCTGATCAGAGAATCTCAGGAATCACTTAATGCACTTTTAAACCTCAGTATTAAAACAGATTTACACTTAGATTAACATATGAGGTATATATAAATAGAGTAATACATTTCTTTTCGCAGTAACAAAGTAATATTTCGCATTACTAAAACTACTTAAGTCATGTGTTACTCCATGTAATGTGTTACAAGCCGCGTTATCAACTGAAATGAAGCGTTTATTGTTGTTTTTTAAGAACCCATCCACACCAACATGACCACATTAATAAAGGCTCTGTGTGTTTAATATAGACGAGCCTGTAACATATTTGTTCAGTCTCTGTGTGACTGAAATGAGCCGTATGTCGTAGGCCTGATGATGAAGCCTAATCCTCAGAGCACACTTGTTGAAAGTAACTAAAAAGTAGTGTAATAGGTAGTAAATTACTCTACACAGACAGTAATATTGTAGCGTGATATATTAGTTTAAAATGAAGGTAACAAATAATATGTTATATTTTGTATTTTGACAGTAACTTGACCAACACTGGTATTAAAACAGCTGACCCTTTACCTTCATACATGATGACACATTTAAAATCTTCACATTAGTTCTGAGTAAAAACGTGAAGACGTGGACAGCTTTGTACAACGGATGATTTTAGACAAATATCTGAAATGTGATTACATGTCAAACACTGATCTGTCCACCTGTGTGACTTGTTTTGCTGTCTGAAGTCCTCAGCATGAATCCTTGTGGAGATCTCCCACTGCTGCTGGATGTGGTGCTGACTCACTGCTGACATCACTTCCTGTCCACATTATAGCCACGCAGTCCATACTCTTGTTTCTGCTCTCTCTGTCACCCATTCCAATACTTTCGCGACCACTTTGAAGTACGCTTCCATTCATGTTAATGGTTGATCCGTTTTTGATTCCATGGTCAGTCAGCAGCTCGTCGTCATACAGCTCCAACCCACCATGCTTCAGCGCATACACTACAACAGAGAAACACAGAGGAAATCAAAACCAGACAGTCACAAATAACTCAAAAAAAACATAATTCATGATTTTTAACGGGTCATTTTTATTTGCCTTTCTTGGACCTTCAGTCAGACTACATGGTAAACACCTAATGGCAAATCTCACTAACACGGACTCTCTTGTGTGGGGGGGATCTTTTGACATTTTGATTCTACCTGGGATCCCAAAGACAGACTGTATCTTCTTCTTCAGCTGCAGCGCTGTGATCCTCTTTAACTGCTCCTCAGTGACACTCAGGACGATGATCCTCTCCGTCTCACACTCACGAACTTTGATCTTCATAATCCTCTCTGTGGACTCGACCTCTGCAGACACTTCTGTGTGTGACACTTCTGTGTGTAACACTTCTGTGTGTGACTCTTCTGTGTGTAACACTTCTGTGTGTGACTCTTCTGTGGATTGTTCTCCTGAATATGATAAAAAGGACCCCATTTTAAATCTGGATAGGTCCGTGAGCTTCTGCTGGGCTCTTAACCAGCGAAAGTTACACAAGTGATTGTGTGAGTTCAAGTGACCAGTAAACCGAGCTGAAAAAATACTTTCACTTTCAACCTAGAGTCTTAAAGAGACACACACCTGCCTTTATTTAAAAGAAAACATCGCTTTTTAAAACACAAATTTCTGTGCTGAACTGTAATTTTACAGTTAATAGTCCATCAGATTAATTTGACATAGCAGTGTAAAGGGGCACTGTGAAGTTCCGGTGAAGGAATTCATACTCTGAATTTTAGTATTTACAATAACAATAGAGTAATGATATAAACTCAGAAATAATTATTGTTGTCCTTAACTAAATATGTGATCTGTTCTCACTGGAAAAAGTTCAAGAACACTGTATGAAGCAAGAAAGGTGGCAGGGTCCACCACACAAAGTAAAACAGTATGAAACTGTGTTGTCAGTTTGTTTATTCAGTTTATTCAGTCATGAAAACAAAGAGTTTTTTTTTTTTTTTTAATTTAGTCTGTTTAGGTATAAAACAAGCCAGTCAATGAAGATCCTTCTCTTCTGATGAAAATGTCTTCCCCAAAACTACATAGTGCACCTTTAACATGATGTAATAACACACAATCTCATGTTTTCAGGTCAAATATTTTGGGAAAATCACAAGAACACAGTGCTTTAGGATATTGAAGGATGCTTTATTGTTTACCTTTTGCCTCTTCTTGTGTGTTTGCAGAGCTACAGTATTGTGCATTTATTCATCATTTCATCATTTTTTGACCCATCAGTTATAACTAACTATAGCTATATATAATTATTATCATCATATCATATTAATTATCAGTCTATATCATATAAGTCACTAAGCTGAGCTATCAAGGGCAGAAAAAAGGTCCCAGAGGTAGCAGCGTTGATGTGCCATCATAATTAAACAAATCCCTGGGTTTAAGCAGACTCATCCGGTGTTAATGTTCATTGTAAACACTTTAATGAATCAACTTATATTTTCTCGTTAACTTCACGACCGTCGGTCGGCCACGTTTCTGAAATATCGGAACTTTTGGATGGACAGAAATTGTTGTGGTGCAGACACCTCTCGCCAACCTCAGCCTCTGTTGTGCGCTCATTAGCAAATGTTAACGTGCTAACAGGTCGGCCTTATAAATTAAATGGTCCTACATTTACCGTATTTATTGATTTCTTTATACATTTACTATCTATGTTGTTAGTTGGGCTGTGCTAGAGTCATATAGAGGCAATTGTGTAAAACCTTGTATCAAAGTCCTCACATCAAATTAACAAATACTTTCCTATCCATGTGGTGCGATTGCATAAAACAGTGAAACAAATTTTAATCCCTCTGCACCGCCGAGCAAGATATTCAATCAAAACAAAACACGGCTGATCACACTCGCTTTATCTTTCACAGCAGCACAGGCTCGATGGACCACAGTGAGTCAGGTTTGCATGAGTCTAGTCACACATGTAATCAAGCAATCTAATAAGAAAAAAACATACATTGTTCCAAGTGACCAAAAAAAGACTCAGATTACTCCTCACTTGAAGATTCATTGATAATCATTATAATTTCAGAATTTCCATGGCTCCCTCGTGTCATGTCTTCTCTTTGAAGGACTTGCAGGTGGACGCTGCTTCCTCTCCTCGACTCTCTCCGAACTGTGTGATTTCCTGTATCGGTCTGGTGAATAGTTGCGCGTCGTGGGTTCATCTGAGCCCCACTGACTCCGCGAGGACACAGGAAATGTCGTCACATCAGAGTGATCCCTGCTTTTAGTCACACCGCCCACTCTTTTGTGTGTTATCCGTCCTTCTGCTCCTACCCCTGCATCTGCTGCCTCCATTTCTTTCCCCCCAACTCTGGTTTCTGCTGGTTTGACTCTATTTCTCAGACTACCATCAGGTAAACTCATTGTTTTTGTTCCAGTCTTTGCGACAGCATTGGTCTGTGTTTCCCAGACAGGCTTATTGATCTTACGTATTTTCTTTTGGGGTTCATGGCTAGGCTTTAATGTGTCTCCATTTAGTTTTCCCAGTGCTACTGTGGGGGTCCCTCTACTCGCGGGATGCTGCATGTGCTCCTTTGAGTTTGTATCAGGCTGTGTGTTTCGCTTGTGTCTCTTTTGTCGTCCATCCTTTTGTTGCTTTGCAGAATTTGGGTTTTTGGTTTGTCCGTCTCCGTCTGCTTCAGGGTCTGTTTGCGGCAGTTTATCCCGTAGCATATCGTCATCCCTCTTTAATGTATTGCCATTCAAGTGCGCCAAGGTTTCCCCTCTCCTGCAGCTTTCATCCGGGAGCTGATGATGACAGACAACAGGTCCTCCTCTTTCTGCCTCCTCATGTCTTCCCTGAGCCTCGTCATCTGAATGTGCACGGGGAGCTTCCTTTTCACGACTTTTGCTCACTTTGAAGAGAAAATAAATGTGTTATTATTACAGATGAGCACAAGCAGCAGTAGGGTAACCTGGGCACCAATTCTCAATCATTCTGAGAAGGTAGGCACATTTTCTACAAACATTTCAAGATTCAATTCTTTATACTCCATTAAAAAAGTCTGGACAGTTAAGTCCAAGCCTTAAAAGAAAAACACAGATATTGGCACCTGTACTAGCAGGAGCACGAACAGTCTGATAAGGTAAAGTGCTTCAAGTGCAAAATAGAAACATCTGCTTTATTAACCCTTTGATGCATAACATGGGTCAAAAGTGACCCGGCTGAGTTTTTATTTTCTATATCTTTGCAATGAATGACTTTTAATATTCAGTATTCAAGGTATTCCTCAATTAGCTTGTTTTTGATCATCATACATCTTCATTTTATTATTTCCTTTCTTACTTTTTGAATAAAACCCCCTTTTGTATCAATACCCCTCTAATGCACAACATGGGTCAAAAATGACCCATATTCATTTTTCTATGCTATTTCATCTATTGCTGAGTGTTTCTATGATATGTCTTTGAAAAAACAAAAGTAAATTAAAGTAAATTATTAAGTATGCAGTAAATATCTTGTTTTTGTTTCACACAAATCATCATTTTTCTTTTTCTTTCTTACTTTATGAACAAGCACAGCTTTTGTATTTCTACATCAACTTCACACACATAGGTCAGAAACGACCCACATAAATTTGCTATATCATTTGGTGTCAGTTGTGTTTGCAGCATTTGCTCCCTGTGTAAGTATTGTAAGAATTTTTCAATTGTTCTGACATTACCTTTGAAAATATTTGATGACAATTGTGAAAGATAACTGTACATAATATTTGATTAGATTTAGGTTACCTTGAGAGTGATTACATTACTTGTCAGAAAGTCAAAAGAAATTACTATGAGCTAGTTAGCTAGCTGTTGACATATTCTATTTTAGTTAGCTAATTCTACCATAGTTAGCCGAGTTGAAGGTCGCTTGAAAAAGCAGTTCTCATTCAAATACAGCTTACTGCACTGTAGGTGGCAGAAACAGGCTACGATCGCTCTGAAAACCTCAAATTGACAAGTAAAGACTTCTGACTGAAACTAATGACAGAACAACTGAAATCATATTTGCAATGCTATATTTAGATACAGTTCATACATTTTGAGTAGAATCTAACTTGAAAAAGCATTTTAGAGTTAAATATTACTTTATCTGTCACAAAGGGCAAAAACATGCTTCTTTCACTCTGAAAAGCTAAAAATTGCAAGAAAAGGCTCCTGACTGAAACTAATGACAGAACAACTGAAATCATGATGTAGAGGCAGTTTGTTCTGAATCTGAGTCGGAAAATTCTGACGATGAAGACACAGAATATGTGTCACAGGGTCAAGCTGGAGTTGTGGGTGTGTCTGGGGATCCAGCTCTCCTACATGAAGACTCCTCTGATGATAAAGACGACTCGTCCGATGAGTCCTCAGAGGAGGAAACGCAGACTCAGTCCAGTAGACTGAGTGAAAACGGGTCTTACTAGAATGAGAATCCCCCAACTCATGGCAGAACAAGAAGCCATAATCTTGAGGAGCTGCCCAGGCCCAGTTGGCAATTATCGCTCTAGTTATGTGTTAAGTTGCATTTTATTTTGTTAGGTCACATTTCACTAGTTTACAGTTCAGTTCAATAGCCGTGTTATCTGTTATCAGAGGTATGTGTTATGGTTATGTTATTTAGTTCCTGTTTTATTTAGTCGTTGTTCTCTTGTGTTCTGTTTAATGTTTACTTCCTGCCTTTGTCTTTGCTCACACCTGTCCTTTTGTGCCACACCTGTGTCTTGTTGTATCGTTTGTTGATCCCTGCCTCAGAGTGTCCTACCCACCAATCTGTGTTCTCCTCACTCCCCCTCACACCTATTATTATTATTATTATTATTATTATTATTATTATTATTATTATTATAGTATTAAGTCATTTAATTGGTCATTTTTGACCCATGTGTGTAAAGTTGATGTGGTAATACAAAATCAATTTGTGTTCATAAAGTATGAAAGGAAGAATGGAAAATGATCAGTGGTTATCAAAAACAAGATATTTAAAGAATATTTGGAATATTAAAATCATAAAATGAATTGATTTCAAAATACAGAACAAAGAAAAACTCAGCCAGCATGAAATAACAGGGGAAATGAATGCGGGTCATTTTTGACCCATGTTGTGCATTAGAAGGGGTGTGCATATGTTATGCATCAAGAGCCTTGGTGAAGTTATGACATTTCTGTTTTTGTCATATCCAGGTTGTGTCTGGATTGATTTTAGGAGGTCTAGACAGCAAATACCCCAACCCTGGTGGGACGGCCCTGGACTTTGTACTGCCCACAATCCACACTCCAGAAATTCTGTGGTCCTTTCAGTCAATTAAATGTGGTGCGGGTACATAAGATAGCATAGTGTCCACATTCATTAACTATCCTATAGATAACCTTCCATGACAACTTCACAAACTGCTGTGATGCTTTGTTGTAACAAGATGAAACTGGATTAAAGTACTCACTGAGTGGGCAGGAAGTACTATAGTGTACATTTGCAAACGTACCCTTCCTATACATGAGGAGGTAAGCGGTACAAGACATTAAAGACTTGTCTCCTGCCCCAAATATCGGGTTTCTGACCTGTAGAATTGAAAATGACACTACAGTTAATGTTCAAATTCATGTTGTTGTGCGTTCAACTGTGTGAGAATTTGTGGAATTGGGCAGCATGTAGAAAACTGAGCCTCCTCACCGTCTCAACGACGGCGTCGTTGAAGTGGTACCACGCCTCGGTGTCAAACGATTTGATTTGTGCGGTATAGTGACCTCCTGTCAGATCACCAAAGTGGTTGACTAAAGCGTAGAGGTCATATGTGCAGTTCTGAGGGGAGGGAAACGGAATAAAAGTCACCACATTTTTGAAAAAAACGTTCAATCAAAACAAATCAGCCGCTGAAGGAAAATTTGAAAAAGAGCATACCTCCATGTGTAAAGTTTTGGGGATGTCCACTTTGCAGGAAAGCTTGACGTAACGCCTGCGCCCGTAGTCAAAGCTGAATCTCTTCAGCAGGAGGGTCAAAACATCTGGATGGTGTGTTATCTCACATCCCTACAGAACACAGACAGACAGCGGCTGCATGAACAAGAGACAGTCGTAGTCCGAGTCCTACATCAGAGCTTGGCAGACGGGTTTGACTATGAGTGAATGAATTTGGGTATAAAAGGCATGTAACCATAACCATACAAAAGCATAAAGAAGGGAGCAATAACACTTAAAGGATAAGTTCACCCAAAAATGCTAATGCAAATACTAATATGTTGATGGAAAGCCGGGTGAAGAATCATAGTCAAGACATTTCTGGATCTTCACAGCAAAACAGTGTTGCAGTGTTCTCCTAACCGACTGAGGTAGAAGAGCACTTGTTTTAAAATGTAAAAAAAAAAAAAACCCACTATGATTCAAAAACAGTAGATACAGTCTTCAGAAACCCCGAGATCAGAAAATTGATTTGAAAGAAGGCATCATTTACACCTTTGTTAAAGCGGAAATCTTCGCTATAGCTGCAGAGTTAAAAGTGTTAACAAGCACCCTGTCTGATGTCGGTGCGGAAGCTCGACTGCCTGCTGCGGTTGTAAACGTCTTTTCAAATGTGGGATCTTGGGGCTGCGTGTGACTTGGATTACGTTGGATGAGATGTTTTAAAACAAGATCCCGTCTACTTCAGCTGTTGAGCTACAGGAAAGGTTTCGGGGGACTAGAAAACTCTGCCTGACCTGTATGGGAGCGGGTAAATAATGTCTAAATTTACATTTTTGGGTAAGATTCTTCTTTTTATTGGTTTTTCTGTTTAGTGGCGTGTGGTGACCAGTGTTGAGGTGATTATCTCAATCCTACTATGACAAAGCAAGAACAAAAAGAAACATACATTATTTTGGAGACGATTTTTTACCATTAACCTGATAACAATATTTCCTTTCAAGATTTGTGTTTGAGAGATAAATTGAGATGTACACGAGACAATGATGAGCTAACCTATGGAGGAATCGATTGAACGTAAGGTCAAAAAGGTCAGGATAATACAAACAGAGTTTATTCATCTTGGAGGTGATTTTGGGGTGAGATTTCTCCACAGTGCTGCAGTGAAATGTAAAATGTGTTAGATTAAAGGGATATTCCAGTGTATGATTAACCCAGGGTCTAACACACCGTGACACCCTGTAACACCCTTGAGGGATCAAGTTAGCAAACCGCTAATTTAAGTAGTTTTAGCAACCTCAGAAATGACCGCACGATAACAATACATTGCAGTATATGCCTCCAACAAGAAACCACCATCAAAAAGCAACAAATAGTGCTCAGAGCACCAAACTTCAGCAACAGCAGAAATAGGGTCTCAGCACATAATTCGGGGCACCAAACCTCCGCTAGCTTAGCTGGATTTCTACTGAAAAGTGAGCACAGCTCTCCACTGTCCTGCAGCAGCTTCCTCTTGTAAGGAAGTCCCGACGCGACGATTACCAAGTGTGGTTACAAATGCTCGATTCCGTTCTTTTCCCTGTCCGCTCTCGATAATAACTGTTATACATGACAACTGTTATACATCAGAATATCCCTCTAAGACATCAGGGAGAAGATGCTAACACAACGATGAACTAACCTATGAACCTTGTGATTTACATAAGCCTTATATATGCACAGTTATACACTGCAGACGTGTGTGAAAACGTGGAACTTTTGGAACAAACTAAAAAATTGAAAACTCACAAAGTCTGCGTCCTGCTTTCGACTGCAGCGGTTGCAGTACATCTTGTTGTCCCCACAGACTTTCTCACCCTTGAAGAGAGCCGTCAGTCCTCGCTCCTGTAAACACGGTATACATTTTCATCCTGAATGCTCTTTTATCGTGTATATTGTAAGACTCTTATTCTTATCAAGGGAAAGCAGAGTACCACACTGTAGGTCCGGCGACGAGAATCCTCCACCGCGAGTGGCAGAATCCAAAAATGGCCCCTGGAATCGTTCCTCTCCTTACACTCGAGGCAGGTGGCCTTGTGGTTCAACTCCCCCTTGAAGATCTGGACAGAAAGGTGCAGTAGTGAGCGAGCTAGTGAGTGAGTGAGTGAGTGAGTGAGTGAGTAAGTCTCTACCATGGCTGCCTCCGGACTGGTCCGACACAAGATCTTCTCGAAATACTCCGCAGCATCACGTTGCTCAAACACTGAAAGTAGGAGTGAGCGCACAAAAAAAAAGGCTTTTCACTGTATGATCATAAATAACATAAATAACTGTGCCAGGCTCAAGGGGTCTGCAGGATTCAGCAGGGGGGTGTCTCAAACCCAAACTCACCGTTCGTGATCCCCAGCTGCTTTGTGACGTTGTGTGTTTTGGCAACGCATTTCTGCAATTCAGAAAACAGCCGTCCCAGATGAGGGTCGATGGTTGATGAATCATCGTCGCAGCATCTGCGGCACACATAGAAGCATATGTGACTTTTTTTAAACGTGCAACCAGTAAATAACAGACCTCATGTCCCGTCCTTCAGTTATTTTAGATGGATGGATGGAAACCAATTAAGTTAATGGTCCACTAGTAGTAGAATATAGTCATGAGGAATAAGGCATTAGTAAGTGCTTTATAAAGCGGCAATATGCTACTAAAATGTATGCTAACAAGCATTTCATGGCTTCTTTAGATAGGACAGCTTAAGATGTGTAAGGGAAAGACGATGAGAGAGGGAATGTTTGATTTGTATTAGTATGAAAAAAAGCAAAAAGGTGAAGATAAAAATGTTTTAAATGAGGTTACGAACTTTTTCACAGCCTCCCGGAAGTCTTCGGTCATGAAAAGCACCTGGAGCACGCTGTTCAGATAGCATGTAAGACCTGGACTCTTCAGCCCATGGTAATCTGAAGACGCAACAGTGACATGTTACGATTATCTCAAAGCTCAGAAATATGTAAGAAACACGCTGAAGTCGTTCCATTTCACGCCACCTACCTGAGATGGTGAAATTGTCTAGTTTCTCCCTGAACCTTTCCACGAGGTCATGATTCATGCTGATGTCCGCCGTGTGAGATGGCGGACATTGTGTTGTTGAGGCGTTCCAGATGTGTGGATTCAGCCTGTTGGAGCACATTGGATGCAGCAGATGTTAAGCGACAACAGGCGAGTTCACAAGTAATGGACACACAAAATGTAAAAAAAAAAAAAAAATACACAGAAGATCAACGTTTAAGTCCACAATGGGCTGTTTTTCAATCAAGGCCTTTCAATCAGCGAGAAGAGAACAACAGTGGGTTTCTTAAATGTGAATATTTTTCTGGTTTCATTACTCTTCCATAATTGTAAACTGAATATTTTCAGTTTTTGGACAAAACAAGACATTGTAGGACGCCATCCTGCGCTCTGCCAAACACTAATCGATATTTTCCACCATTTTCGGACATTTTTCGGACAAGACGGCTGATCGATTGAACAAGAAAATAATAGACAGATTGATCAAAGACTTAAAAAAAAGTTAGGTCCATCCCTAAATGTATAATGCCAAAATATGATACATTAAATCTAAAGGTCAAACCAGAATAAATAGATTAAAATAGTTAAAATTAGCCCCATTTTCACTATATAACAATAACCTAATGATTTCACATTAATACAATAACACAACACTCTGACAGGGGCCATTTTTTTTATATATATATACTTTTTGCCGCTAATAGTTTATGTAACTACTTGTGTTTTGTCCAGTTTCCTCTCTGCATGCTGAGGAACACTTCTGTAACATTCTAAATAGCCAAACTACAGATGAGTGTAGATCTTCTAGGCTACTTAAAAATAGAAAATGCAGCGTTTTATACTGTGGCACTGCAACTTTCACTTGATACAATATCTAAATGCCTCTTCCTTCTGCATTTAACTCCATGATATGAAATAACAACATACGAAAACCACAGCATGAACCCAATGTGAAGTATTTTCAGCCCACACATAAACATAACAGTGAGTGAAACTGAGCACGAGAAGTGGGCCGTGAACGCAGCTGGTGTGTTCGAGTGTTATGGAGACCCGCGCAGCCTCTCGAGCCTCCATTACCACGCGACACCAAATCCGCGTTTGTTTTTTTGCTTTTTAAAAGACGGAAGTAAGCTACTATTTAGTGAGATAAAGCTACTGTAAAGCGATAGATACACGCACACTAACAGTCACAAGGTGCCACCACACAACACGCTGACGTTTTACTTCGTTATGTAGTAAAATGGGAGGGTAAAAACACGACGACACTCACCGTGCAGCCTCCCTGCGTCTGACTCATGAGAACTGCTTTCGCTTTCGATACCGCGAAGGAGTCGCAGCTGACGGGTTCAGGGGGTACTTCACACAAACAGCTCGGTATTGAGTTCGAGCAGCAAAATCCTCCAGAGTTGAGTAGTTTCAGGTCTGCCTGTCCTACTTCCGGGTGAGCACCAGAATAAATCCGAAAAAGCAAGGAGAGAGAAACTATCCAAGTAAGGTAAGACATCACTTCCTCTTACAAATCCACTCCCATTATGCGTCGAATTAAAAACTGGGGATTTTTTTCTTTGTTTGTTTGTTTTTTATTTTGTTCACCAGGTGACATATTTGTTCCTGTATAAAAGTTAACAATCAGTTTGTGAAGTGATAGATGAGAATATACAGATTTAAACGCAGCATTCCATGAAATAATCGGTGGTTTATTCTGATAAATGTACTCCTCTGTTAAGAATCACACTGTCAGTCTTTGTTTTTGTGTTTTGTCTGTTGTTTTTGAGTCATAGATCGGGCCAAGGTGTGAAAAATCCACATGGTTTTTGGCCTCTCAGTAACATTCACGAAAAGAAAAGTAAATGCAATGTTTGTTCCTTCACAAGGTGTTTTCCAAATCTGGGAACTCCCCTAGAGTCAGTTCAGTAAGCAATGAAGTCAAGATCAGAGGCTGAACTACTAATAAATTAAAGTCACACACACACACACACACACACACACACACACACACACACACAGGTGATACAGATTTTTTGACTCAGTGTGATTCAAACGACTCGATGAAACCATAACACTCGATAAAGCTCGCTGCGTAATTTCCAGAAATGACAAATATCATTGTGCTACATTTTGCCAACAGAACCTGATTTACAATTATCATATCTTTAACTTTTCTTCTGCATTGAGGAAATGGATGTAATGGATATAATGCATATAATGCATAATTCGGCTTACTTTTAATGGTGCCAAGGTCCCAAAACGTAACCAAAGACAAGTTTATAAATCAGGGTTTTATAATGTTGTAGCCAACAGCTAGCTAACAACTGACTCCATGGCAACATTATACTTCCTGTTGACATCCCTCAAAGCCCTCAAATGATGAGAATCATATCTCCAAAACTAAATCATAATTACTCCCAAAAATTGAAGTAAGTCAAAGAACAATGATAAGAATAAATCTTTAGGCCTATCATTTGTACTTTGGTAGAGTGCTTTGTACTTTGAGTATTTCCATTTTCTGCATCTTTCTGCTTCAACTCAAATACATTTCAGAGGTAAATATTGTACTATTTTTCTCTGCTACATTTTGTAACAAAGCTCTAGTTATCAAAACTATATGCATCAGTAATTATACTCCAGTGATGCGTACTATCCTTAAATGGGACATTTTGCAGAAAGAAGTAGGCTACTTTTAAGTTGGATACTTATGTATATTTTGATGCTAAAACTTCTGTACATTTACTTAATAGTGCAATATGTAAGAGTTGAGTTGACTACATTTGAAAACGAAGCACAATGTGAAGAAAAATAAATGTTTTGATAGGCTGCATGCTAACCGCCTAGCCAGTCCAAAGCTCCTGTGCGAGCGGTGTAAACAACAACAATCCTAAACTACTCAAAGCCTCCAATCCTAGATCATAGTGATATTAATTATATGATGTCTGTAAACTGTGTCAGTGTCACTATTTTGAATCACATTTTTCAGCGATCATAGGGTCGGACTTTCTTCCACTGCAGGACTCTCAAAATGAGCATCCAGGGGCAGGAGCAGGTGGAGAAGAAGTACGACCCACTTGACACCACCCTGAAGTTTGTCAACAGGAAGGACGACCTGGATCCAATGTGTAAGACAGATTTCCTGTCTCACTGAACAAACCCTCACTTCCCCTTTAAGAAATTGTTGTCTGGTTCATTTGCTCTTCATGAACTGTGTGTTCATTGTTCTTAGATGTTACCCAATTGTGTCCCTATGATTCACCACATGCTGGAACTAATACTTATTGTTTTGTTTCTCAGTTTCAGAGGAGGACGACAACAGTCTCAGAGCAGAGATGTCCTGTGGCCACGCCGTCACTCCTGATTCTCTGACACAGTGGTGTCGCAGCCAGCTGGATGAGGTAGCTCATGTCTTGAAAACAACAGTTTGGGATGGAGACAGTTGGAGGCATCCATTGGTGTAAAAGCACACTTGGTTTATGATTTAACTAACAAATCTTGGCCCTGAGCACAGAAACTTCCTGGCAGATCTTGGGCTCAGACCAACATCTTACACCAGTGAACTTCTGTGCTTACTCTGCCATCTACTGGTGAAAGCAAGTTCTGTCACTCTGAAACAAGAACAGCACAGTGTAGTGTAGAATTAGCAGCCTTACTGCTGTAAACAAAATGGGATATTAGTTGACAAAAACAGTACAAGTGCCACACTTGCAAAACTGAAATTATTTATAGAAGCTCATACCGTGCACAAATCAGATAAAGTTTGATAAAAGAAAGTGGCTGAAAATTTAAATATACAACCACTGATGGAATGTAGCTAAGTACAGTTCTTAAGTACAATTTTTAGGTTCTTTTCCTTAATTATTTACATTTTTTGTGTACTTTATACTTCCCCTCCACATCATTTTGAGGGGTAAATATTGTCTTTTTTCTCCATTACATTTATTTTACAACTTTAGTCAAAATATACTGTGCAGGTTTCATGCTGTATCAGAACGAAAGAAGCACATTTTTTAATTGTAGAGTTTAATAGACAATCCAATTATCCAATTTCCAATATCCAGAAAATGCTGGAAATTGGATCCGATAATCGGTGAAGTTTAGGAAAAAATGAATACAATTAGAATATGTAAAATACATGTGCAAGTGAGCTGATGAGAAAAAAATGTGTTTTGTTGATTCTTGATAACAAAACATTATCAGATAGTTTGTTTATTCTAGATTATGGCTATGACTACTAGGATCATGTATTATAACGTTCGCTTAAACATATTTATATAAATAATGGAACTACGGATAATTTTCAGTTATTCAACATGTATTTAAATCTCAATAAATCACTGAGGGCAAGGCCTCATTTTCAGCGATGTGGAGAGGACAAATAAAAAACAGAGAATAGGTATAAAAATGTGATAACGAACAGAAACAACAAACATAATCACTTTAAAACAAATACTTTTTGACATCAAAATGCATTTAAGTCTCATTTTGTTTGTAGACAAAGACAGAATCAGTCAGTAAGGATTCCATAATTGGACTCCACAATATTTTAATGACGACTGTCCATAATTTACCGTATACACATACATGTAAGTAAATGTATCTTTACTTTTACTTTTGAGTAAGTATGTAATATTTATTGTCATATTTATTACCAAATTTATATTTTACCATAATATCTTATTACTATAACTTTTTCCTAGAACATAGAATGTATAACATGTGTTAAAAGCTTGCTGGAAACATTTGTAAAATTACTAAACTACCTGAACAAAAGGTATTGTTGCTGCAGTGTTGCTCATATTCATACATACATATTCTATATTCTTGTTCCCAGTCTGTCTCTTGAAAATAATTCCCTTCTTCCCCGACTCCCCACAGACCTGTCCTTCTTTCCAGTAATCCTAAATGTTCTTGGTTTGTTTTTTTCAGGGTCATTACAAATTCAAATGCCCTGCAGTGTTGGAGGGAACCAAACTGTGCAACAAACTGTGGTCGTACCAAGAAGTGCGGCGACTGGCGGATCTGTCTGTGGAGGAAATGCAGCACTTTGAAGAGACCATGGCCCGCCTGGCTGCTGCAGAGTACTGTGAATTTCAGCCAGTAAGTGGTTCATGTGTGGTTTTGAGCTAAAGCAGAATCTAGTGGAAGGATTTTAAAATATTGTGTGTTCTTCTTTCCGATATCTCCCTGCGCCTTTTCCCATATAAGTGCCCTCAGTGCAGAACATGTGTGGAGAGGAAGGACTTCTCCAACCTGTGTGTAAAGTGCACCATCTGTACAGCTGACCAGAACAAGACCTACCAGTTCTGCTGGCAGTGTCAGAAGCAGTGGAAAGGTCCGGCCCCTCGATCCGACCGCTGTGACAACCAAGGCTGCATCAACAGAGACCTGCAGCTTCTGCAGACATGTAAGACCATCAGCCTGCCCCAGGTGGAGGGGGTCACCGACTGCCCCTCCGTCCGAGCCTGTCCTACCTGCGGCATGAAGGTGGAACATAGTCGTCAATACTGCAAAAATATCAACTGCCCTCGCTGCCATGTGGAGTTCTGTTTTGTCTGCCTGAAACTGAAGCGTGAATGTAGTAAGACCAGCTCCCCGTACAAAACCTGTCCCAGTGGGGTGGCTCCTAGACAGACCACTATCCCTGTGTGGAAGAGAAAATGAAACACTTGCAAATTCAACAAAAGCTTATTAAAGGTATTGAAGGAACAGTTCACCCAAAAATGAAGATTCAGTCATTGTATCCACATGCTGGTGGAAAGTCGGGTGAACAGTGTAGAAAAACAAACCCATAGAACCACTCCATAGAGCTTGTCCAGTGTAATCCAAGTCCAAGTTTTGCTGTTTTTAAAACATTTTTTTGGTTGTTGCTTTTTGACATTTTGAAGTTCCTGTATACTTCAGCTGGTAGAATATTGCTGTAACACTGTTTTGCTGGGAGGCTCCAGAAATGTTTTGTGGACGACAAAACTTCACCTGACTTTTCATCAGCATGAGGCTGAGTAGATAATGAGTTAATTTTCATCTCGGTGATTCTCACATTCTGATATCATCTGCTTCCCAAATTGATCAAAACTAGGAGGACCCTGGGGAAGTTGTAAGGATTTTTTTGCACTGGGTTTCAAATACTTTATCTATTAAGTGAAGAGTCTTGAGAGAAGTAAATTTAGATTAAGTATCTAATTAGAAACCTTGTCATTACTCAATAAAGTCACAGCTTGAGCTTGATGATTTATATCAAGGGACAAAATGTCATCAGGTTAAAAAAAAAAATAATAATAATACATCTTCTGATCTGACAGTTAAAAGACAAACCATTTTCCACAACCTTTGAGCAAGCTGCTGCAGGTGTCTGTACACCTGATTGGAAATGTATATTTCTGTGCTCTCAGGTTTTTGATGTAATTCACTGAATTTGATTGTGTAATGCCATGAAAACGTTTTGATCCTCTCATTTTAAACGAAACACTGAAAAATTACACAACTGAATAAATACTTTTATTGTGTCACATGATGGTCAGACACATTCATCTCATCTGGTTTAATAAATGGAAGACAATGGGATTCATCAAATGGATACATATGGCTCAAATCACAAGTACCGTTCCACTTCTAGAAATGTGATTATTGAATTTTTTGTATTCTTGATTATATGATGAGGAGTGTTGTTGACAACATTGTTGTGTTACATTTATAAACACATACAGATTACATATTCAACTGATTCGTCCTGTAACACCGTCAGCAGATGGAGCCTCAGGTTGCCGGTGAAACCCATAATCTCATAGAGGCAGTTGAGGTATCCTACAAATTATGAAAAATTGTCTTCTAGTCTTAACACATGATACACATATTTTTGAAAAATAGTGTGACTTTCTGAGGATATCATTGCATATAAAAATCCACAGATCTGCCAAGAAATCACAGAAAAAAGACTCCTTATGTAAGAAATTACATAGTTTTCCTGTCTATGATCAATGTGCTGTAAAGACAGGAGCAAGATGTGAGAGGAGGAAGGGAAAATGTCATGTAGCTTGAGGTGTCAGAAGAGCCACAGGTGGGGACACATCCCATCCCAGATACAGAAATGTAGCTAAGATGATATTTGCCATCCAAAGTCTTAAGTTCTTTGGAGACTTAGCAACTGTCATCCGGAAAAGGAGAATTTCCACAACACTTATACTACTACTACTAATAATAATGATAATAATAATAAACGTTATTAACATATCACCAGTCAATACAGAGTTACAACATACAATCATGGAAAGGACAAGGCTGTGATGCAGCCCTGAAGGTAACACACATCACCTTTGTGTAATCTGTTAAATAACGTGGAGGGAGGTCTCTCATGGCTGGTAAGGACTCAATATTGTTTTAAAATTTGACCCTTCTTTGACAGTTTTTTTAATCAGTGATGCACAAGACAAGACAAGTGAGAGAAATGATATGAACGACAATTAGACAAACAAACATACACACTGTGTTGTATGTTGAGGGTGTTGAAAGGCATCTACAATCTCTCCTCCCGGTAGCACAGACTCGTCGTTTGAGGCCCAACAATGTTTCGCTTATGAGTTATTGATCCGGGAAGTTCGAATCTGTGCATATATTTCCCACTCGTGAAGTTTGTGTGGACTGCTCTTCTCGACGCCTGCTCGTTTGTGCAGACTGAAACCTCAGGAGAGCCCCTACAAACCACGTGACTTCGAGGAAACAACCAAAACAACCCTCTTCGAGAGGAAGAGAGAACCTGCACAGTTGATTTAGTCAAGATGGCCAGCAGCTCCGAGAAGCGTTACAACCCGCAGGACCGCACGCTGACATTTGTAGACAGAGAAGATGACATGGACTGTAAGTATCTACACTTTAAATTAAATGCAGAAAACTTAATAAACAGAAGTGGACGGCACAAGAGCGCCACCGTCTATAACCTGTAGACTACAGCTTATTTCTGTTGTCATTGAATATGAATTTACTTGGTTAATTACAGCTGAAAGCCCATAACACTGCTCCTACTCCGTTTGTGTCTCACAGTTTTGTGTAAAGGCTACAAGTCCCTCAGAGCAAAGATGTCCTGCGGTCATTCCGTCACTCCGATGTCTCTGACCGACTGGTGTCGCAGGTTGTTGGACCAGGTACGATGTTCAGATGTTTGCAGCTTCATGACAGTTAGTGACTAGAAGGATACACTTAGTTAGTGTGGTAGTAACTTTCCAGTGAAAATATAGTTTTTAAAAGACAAATAAGAAAGAAAAAGAAAGAAAGTGAAAGAAATAAAGACAGACAGACAGACAGACAGACAGAGAGAGAGAGAAAGACAGACAGAAAGAGAGAGAGAAAGAAAGAAAGAAAGAAAGAAAGAAAGAAAGACAGACAGACAGACAGACAGACAGACAGACAGACAGACAGACAGACAGAAAGAAAAAGACAGACAGACAGAAAGAAAGAAAGAAAGAAAAAGACAGACAGACAGAAAGAAAGAAAGAAAGAAAGAAAGAAAGAAAGTGAAAGAAAGAAAGAAAGAAAGACAGAAAGACAGAAAGCAGAGTTAACTATGAGCAAAGAGAAAATCATTTGCTGTAACAGTGAAAGAAAAGTGAGTTTAGGTAAGCTAAATCGAAAAATTGCATTTCTAAGGAAAGGACTGTTAATTGCTGTGACTCGTGCAAGCATTTGCAGATACACGTTGACAGGTGAACATCTTTCTGTATTGTACTCTGTATGTATTTTCAGAAACAGTGCAGGTTTGTGTGCGGTAAGTGTGATGTTCAGTGGTCCTTCGAGGAAGTTCGTAAAATGGCACTTCTGACTCCTGAAGAAGTGAAAGAATTTGAAGAAAAAAGGTTCCATAATGCTGCCAAACAGTACTTGGGTATCAGAGAAGTAAGTATCTACATTACATTATTGAAAAAATGCACACAAAAAAATACATAGATATATAATATATAAATAAAGTTGAGGATACAAAATGTGAATTCAAAACTCAAGCTCATTTACTCCCCATGTGACTTCTCCTCACAGTGTCCTGGCTTGGAAATATTAAAGACCTGTCCAGATATCGTCTTCGAGAGTGTGAAGGAGGTCACAGGATGTCCCTCCATCCGAGCCTGTCCCACCTGTGGCGTGCGGGTGCAACATGATAGAACGGGATGTAAAAACGTTGTCTGTTCGAAGTGTAAAGTGTCGTTTTGTTTTGTGTGTCTGAAGACCACCACAGAGTGCCAGAAGATAAAACCATACTCGTATACGAATGTTTGTTTCTCTGGTGTAGCACCAAGACAGACCTCCGTACCTGTGAGGCAGAGCAGATAAATCTGTTGATTCAATCCTGTGATCTCAAGAAACACACACACACCTTTTTATGTTGTCTTTTATAATACCAATCATCATTATTGTAATTACTCAGACAGATGTTCAGCTCAATACCTGCTTTTGTTTCGATCTTTTTTTTTTTTTTTTGTCTTTATTGACACAACATAAGATTTATTTCCCTTTTTCCACCATAGAAAGATTTACCTGCTTTCATTCAGAATCATCTTCAGCTCCTTTAATGTTATCTCATTGTGACAGTGTGTATGTTGATCCCTGTTATGTGTTTTTTCACATTTCCTCGTTCAATCAGCTTTGTATTGATCATCTATTTATTCTCCTGACAAACGAAATGTATTTTCCTGTCGAATAAAAAATAAATACACATATGCTATCTGTTTTGAATACATTATTTCTACTTGAGCTATTTTGTTTTAGCAGCTCATCGGTGATTCATTGATGGAATCACTACAAACAAATTGACTGTGGCAGAAGAAGTATTCAGATGTTTTACAAATACAAAAGAAAAATAATTGGTTATAGGGAAAAGTCAAGTCAAAGTATCATCATTTGCCAAGTGTACTTTAAATGTCAAATTCAAATGAGCTTTATTGACATTAATATTTAATTTAGTTTAATTGTATATTACTGATTATCGAAAGTAAAAAATATTCAATATTATTATATTTTCATTTTTAGTTTGATCATTAATTATTGACACATCACACAAATGTAAAAAACACCCACAAGTTGTGATGAGAAGGTCAGTTCAACTTACTCTGATAAGTTTATATCAATGTGACATATTTTATAAACTGATGAGATGTAAAAACCTGAATGTGAAAAGTAACCGGCGACTACAGCTGTCAGATCAATGTAGTGGAGGGAAGAGTAAAAACTTAAATGTAGTGAAATATAAAAGTAGGCCGATGTAAAGTGGTCTAAAAACCTAAAAACTGTATAAATGTCCCACAACTTCTATTTAAATTCTGACTGTCTTTGAACGTCACACCGTTGAACTCCCGGACAATGGCGCCACCTTCAGGTCATTGCTCTGTCTAACAGTCCATTCAGGTCAAACAAAGCATCAATTTTCACTTTTGACTCTGCTGAGTGAAAAATAGCTTCTACTTATCCTTTAATGTAACATTCCCCAATCTAAAGTTAAATTGAATGCATTGAATTGAATTTTTCATAAAAAAAAATAAAAAAAAAATAAAAATCATAGTTACATGCATAAATTATCGTCACATCTTATAAAGTGATCAGGTGTAAAATGAATCTGAAGAAGCTGTCAGATAAATGTAGCAGAATGAAAAGTATGATGTATCCATATTAAATGTTGAAGTCGGTTGACACAAAGTAGCAGAAAATGAAATACGTAGTTTATCACTTGAGTGAAAGTATAAAGTTACTTTGTCCCTCTGACAAATTATAAATAGTTTAGAAGAGAGGTTTTACTTCCTTGTAGCACGTCTGTCTACAGCTCAGAGTTGAGGACAGCGGAAACACTTCACATTTACCTCGTGAAAACACATGCGACTGTCTTGATGTGGTGCTGCTGTTTTTCACCGGCAAGACATTAATCTGCCTGCCACTTCCATTTATGTCCCATCAATTGAAAGTCACATTGTTAAACTTCTACACAATACCGCCACCTTCTGTTCGTTGTTCAACAGTCCATCAGAGCAAAACCCACCTTTTGAGTACTTCTCATTGTCGAGTTAATAATAATAATTTAAAAAAAACAACTTCTCCATTACCAGAAACACTGCAATACTTTGAAAAACATGGGCTTACTGCCAGAAGATGGTTTTAAAATGTCCCGGTGTCTTGCTAATAGACTGCCTTTAAAAACACTTAAAGGGACTCTCTCTATATATATTTCTCAGAGCTGAATAAACAAGCTGTTCTCAGAGGGAAATAATGTCCCCAGAACACTGTTTTCACTGGGTTGTGTATTTTGCCCCTCTGTTGGAGTTTTATTCGTGGACAAATAAACACCAACAACCATGTGTTTTCCCGAGATACTTTGCTGTTGTTTCAGCACCATGGACAGCGCTGCTCACCCTTCACTGCATCCAGTAACGAGTCTGGATTAATAATCAAATGTGATTTAAAAGTCATTCATCAACCATTGTATCATTCAAATGTACTGAAATCAGACGTTTATTTATTAATCTGCTCATCAAGACAACACATACATACACGATGAGCACACATGGTTGAAAACACTCACAACAGATGAACTGGCTCAACAAATTCTTAACTCTTATAGTCAATAACAAATCTGTTGTGTATGTATGTAAAGTAATATATAACATATATACAGTAAAATCTTTATTTTTTTCTATCTGCAATTTAAAGATTTAAAAATAAAAAACAAACAGTGTACTCCAAACTGGTTCTGTCTTCGTTCCCACTATAATCTAGAGGTGGGTGCAATTCATCGATGTGGCGATGCATCGCGATGCCTCACGTGACGATTTAGCATCGATTAATTAACGTCGATGCTTTGCCGCAAGACGGAACAAAAAACACGTAACCGGAACCTTAGCGCGCGCGCCGCCCGGACTGTTTAGTGAGTGGGACCACAACAAAAGGAGCAGTAACGTT